>JAJIBD010037797.1:0-16551 GCA_021461705.1 Cryptotis parvus
AAGATATGGAAGCCCTGGGTCTTAATGACTTGACCATAACCCGCGCAGCCTGAAGCAGGGCCTTTCACAGGAAACTATGTATTTCCACTGCAGGCTTCAGGCCAGTGTTTAGGTAGCCTAACCCCAAATGTCCTTCTATTGAGGCTTGGGGAAAGTAAAGGGAGTTCTTGGGCTCTCAAGCCCCACGTTGTTTCAAGGGTGACATGAAGCTTGTCCTGGTTCTGTGTTGCTAGGGTAGCACAAGCCTGCACCTGCCATCAAAGGCCCTCGGTGGCACCCATATTTTAGGGTGAGTGGCCAATCTTAGAGCAACTGAAGTTTACATCAAATCAATATGACAAATGTTCAAGATTTAGAATCCACCTGCTATGTTTGCATTATTGAGTTCTTAAGTCTAAAGGACGGAACCCCTTTTTTTCAATAACCTACTTTATGGGTCTATGCCAAAAAAGAAATAAAGGATATTGCCACAAAGTACTAATGGGGCACTAGGGGATTGTGGCTAGGTTGCATCCACTATCCCTGATTCATAGTATAGTTACAACACGCTTCCTGAGTAATAAATATAGGAAATACATCTTTAAAGCCTATTGAGAGCAAGTCCAGGTAGGTTGGTTCGAAGGTCATCAACAAGGTAATCTGTCACTTGAGAGGCCTGGAGGCGTGTGTGGAGGCCAATGAATTCCTTATAGCTGCTGGGTGGAGTCACAGACGAGATTAGTCCTCCCAGCCAGTGGGCCTCATCTCGAAAAGCAGATTAGATGTGGTTATTCCAGTTGAAGGTTGCAGTCCACTGTGACTCGTGAAGAAGTGGAACGGAGCACACCGGATAGCCAATGATGATGCATGAGAGGGGGTTAGAGCACACCAGATGAGATGGCAGTCTTCCAAATCCGTGAACATTGAGGCTGAAAGGTGGGTATGGAGGGTGGTGGTGCTTCAGGCGTCAAAAGTTAGGTTTTAGGAGTAGTGGGACAAATAGGGAAAATGAATCTAGACGCTGGGCAACTGCCAAGAAGGAGGAGTAAGGGGAATAGCTTAGTACAATACAGACATGGGAATTGACTATTAGCGCCACCACACACACATGTTATAGTTATCAATCATTAGTTACAGCTAGACATTCTGACCGCATCTAGTGTGGTAAATGGAAATGTAATGTGCCATCTCACTAATACAAAGCCAGCAAGTATGGTGGTGAAGGAATTTATCCAGCTTTGGAACTCACTGCTAGTGGTCGTAGACTAGGCTGTTAAAAACGCCGTAGTTAAATTGTATATCCGCCACAGGCTTTGCTGAAGGCCATTTTTTTTCTATACAGGAGCATTTCATAAAAACTTTTAAAAAGCAGTAAACATTCTGATACTGAGACTAATAAAGTCTATACCCAGCACTGTAATACGATTCTGTGGGCATTCGAAGTTCCTTTCCAGGACTCGTGGAATACAATCATTAAAACATTAAAAAGAAGAGGTTCCTTCCTCAATCTTGAACTGGAGGGAATCAAGGAGCTGTACACAAGATTACTGCCAGATCATTGCTTCATAGCAGCAGTTGAGATTGGAGTGAAGTAAAGAGCAGTAATCATGACCTTTTCCAGGAATGAATAGAAAGATAGGACTTTGCTCATCCATAAAAAAAAAAAAAAAAACCAGTTCCTTCTGAGGAGCCTCTCCATTTAAAAAAAAAAAGTACAGTTCCTTCTGAGCTTCAGGGTTAATTTGTTTGAGCTTATTCAGGGGTGGTCACCTTCATGGTGAGTGAAAGAAGGTGCCAAGCTCTGAGTTGGGGATTCCAGGAGAATAAATTTAATTAATGTCTCCCCAGCATTTTTTGAAGATCATCACAGTTTTGAGGTCCTTCTGATGAATGGGGATGTATGTCAAAACATAGCCCAAATATTTAGTGGGGACTTCATCTGAATTTTCTGTGGCAACTCTGTAAACCAGTCGCGGAGTGGCGTCATCACATCCTCGTATAATCTCGAAGCTCACTGGTATTAGAATGATGCAAGCAAGATATCATCCATATAGTGAACAATATAAGCATGAGGAAACTTTTGGTATGAGCAGTGTGTAAAACCATATCAACAAAAATATTGGACACAGGGTAGGAATCTGATCATCCCTTTGAGTGAGTAAAAAATAACTCATTGAAATCTGCAATAAAGGTGCCTTGTTGTTAAGAGAGGGAACCAGAAAATGCATGTGTTTCGATCATCTTATCTGGGTGACGCCACAGTGTTGTAAAAATAAATCTTTTAATCTTGGTTACAACCAGAAATCAGTCTTTAGGAATTGCCAAGCTAAAGGGAGGCCAGGTTGCAGAGCACCCATGGGAACCATGAGGAATTAGCCTTTCTTTTTTGTTTTTGGGCCACACCCAGCAATGCTCAGGGGAGTTACTCCTGGCTCCGCATATGAATTACTTCTGGAGGTGCTCAGGGGACAATATGGGATGCTGGGATCAAACCTAGGTCTGCCAAGATAAAAAAAGCAAACGCCTTCTAATTCGCGCATGCTATGCTCTGGGCGCAGAATTAACCTTTTCTAAGTCAATCAACAAACACCATTTGCCTGATTTCTTTGTGTTACTGAAAAGAGAAACCCACTCTGAAAATGAGAGTTCAATGTGGCCTAATTTAAGTTCTTCCTCCACCAAATCTTGTCAGTAAAGTGAACTTTACAGTGTTGAGGGGGCCACTGCAGTGTCCATCAGTTGGGGACTCCACTGAATGCAGAGGTGGCAGGAACCTCAGTGGCCCCTAATTAAAAAAGGTAACGTCTTCTGGAGCTAGGGACCCAGAGAGATTATAGAGGAGGAATTATGTGTTGAGCGCACTATTGTCTTAGAGCAGATCTCAAATATCATACATCTAGGAAATGGGGCCATATAGGGCTGGAAGGTGGTTACATGCCCCTGTGGGCCAATGCATTTTAGCCATCTAGCACTCTGTTGGATAGCAAAGAAAGGCAAAGCCTACTCCAGCTTAAGGCCACAGGGCATTACTCAAAAGGCCCATGTGTGGCCAGTACAGTGAGGAGATGTGATAGATCGGTTCCTGTGTCAAACATAAACAGAGTAAACTCTTTCCCAAGTACATCCAATGGATGTATGAAGTAATCAGCTTTGTTTAGACTCAATGCCAGAGATTAAAGCAAGGGCTGGTGATTGGCGCCAAGCAAACCACCAATCCTTGGAGCGTTGGATCAGACCAGGCATAACAGAAAGAAAAAAACAACAGTTGGGCACTGCACTCTCCCTTTTTTTTTTTTTTTTCTTTGATCACACCCAAAGATGCTCTCCGTTACTCCTGGCTCTTGCTCAGGTATTACTCCCAGCGGTGCTTCTGGGGTGACCAGCATGGATGCCGAGGATCGATCCCTGGTCGGCCTCGTATAAGGCAAACACTCCCAGCCTCTGTAAGTATCTCCGCCCATGCACTCTCCTTTGAGTAAAAGTCCAAGCATTTGGGTAATTGAACAGCTATTATTTTCCCTGTGAAGAGTCAGGATTCATCACCTGGCATGAATCATGATTCCCTAATGGTCGACTGCTTCTCCCTAGGAGTGCCTGGTGGAGGAGCCTTTGAATTCCAGATTTTAATTTGCAGGCATTAGCCAATGCTATTGTAATGGTCTCAGGGCAGGGGATATCCAAGGCAGCACTCACCTGGTAACAAAGCCAGGGAAACTCACTGACTCCTAAGTTCTATAAGCTTGACAAAGGCTGTGGACAAGATGGAGTGTCCTCTGATACTGTGAGGCCTGGGGTCGGCCCCCTGCTGTTTCCCATGTCCGGGAAAGGTAAAACATCACCTGATCTCTGCAGGGCCTGGGGCTAAAATGTCCCCCTGATTCTGTGGAGCTTGGGGTTGGCCCCTCACATTTCCAAAAAGACCATTGGGTGGCCAGTCCTGGAGTTGGCAATACCAGGAGGGCCCAATGCCTGGGCAATAGAGCTTAAACTTAATTAGAATTAAAAGACTGGGTTCTGAGTCTTTGAGTGTCCAAGGCTGGCTGCCTCCAGTTTGAGGATAAGCATCTAACAGATGTCCTTTAGCCCAATGATATCCCCTACCACACTCCTGGACAAAGTCTGCAGCCCTCAAACGGGCAGGGTTGTAAGGAGCTCTGTCTCTCTCTTGTAGATTGTCTTGATCTAATTCCCATTTATCCTGGGAGCTTAGTTCTACTGCATTCGCTTCCATAGCATAATAACGCAGTCTGATGAGTGCACCGAGCCAACATGCCAATAGGCTTTTAAATATCCCATGACATCCTCTCATCTCCCTGATAGGGCATAAGATTTGGGCTTCCTACAATCTTCATTGGCTTTTCTCAAATGCTAGTTGCCTCCGGTTGTTGCTGAATTACTTATCCCTGTTCTGTCTTTTAAATGTATCCCTCAATTTCCCACAAAACTATATATGGCTCTTGCTGGTCCTAAAAAATTCTTGTGTAACTTCCTTTAAATTTGCATCAGCACTAAATCTTTTCCCAGGCCCCTAAAGCTGATTCATGAATGTAAATTAAACAGCATGGGGCAAGGTAGCTTACTTTTACGCCACTCTCTTTCGCCTCATCAGCATATATTTCTATAAGTTAAGGAATCCTTGAGATTCTTATGTTCCAGAAGGAATTTAGGCGGAAGTTTGTTTTGGCTTCACTCACAACAATTACATTTGCGGTTGTAAATATTGAGAAGAACTTTGGGCAGGTTTTGGGCAATCACCCAAAAATCCTGAAGAGTCCAGAGTCTTTTTTTCTAATCCACCAAGCAAGACACTGAATGCCATATTGTGGATGGTTATTCCGCATAATGCTCTGTGTTTTTAAAAAGGCTGCGGAGCTTCCATTTGCAAGCCTTCATAGCTGCAAATTATCCTCTAGATCGTCATGGAGGGAGTAGTGGGCCCTGGGGACCCAGTTGAATCTGGAAGTGTTGTTAGCAGACTCACTGCATATTTGCTATCTGGGCTCACTGGGCGTGGTAGGTGGGGATCTCTGGGAGCACAGCCCTGGGGAAGGCTTTCTGATTGATAATGCTACCTAGAACATAAAACTCAGAATAAGCCTGTCTAGAGCATTTATCTTGGGACTATTTGGTAGATCAAGAACACCTCACCACTGTATACACTTCTCTCCTCTATAGGTGTTTAAGCACAACAGATATTTTTGGAATCATGGTAGTACTTTCCAGTGTCAGGTACAAGTGAATGCAACAGACATCAAAGACACACAAAAAGGCAAAGGCATGCAGTCTCCAGTGGAGGGCATGTGATGGTCTTTTTTTCTCCTCATCACGCAAGGTTATCATGGAGATAATCCACCAGGAAACCATATGATTCCCGATGATGTCTGACTTCACCTTTCAGGTCCCTGGACATTGATGCCGGGATGTTGATGTCGCCTGTGCTGGGTACCCTGCCTCGCTTTCTTTGGGCTGAGTTTCCAGCAATATCGGGAGCGAACAGAACTCTTCTGTCCCAGGGATGGGTGGCCAGCGGACAAAGACAAAAGACTTCAGGAATCCAGCAGAGTTTCAAAAGCTTTTACCACACAGGTTCTGTTATTGCAATCCAACAACAGGAAAGCAGATTCACACTTTATGTTCTCTTTTTTTTAAAGTTCCTAGCTGAGCCCAGGTCACATGTAGGCGTAGAATGTTAGACCACATGGCCGCTTACCATATGCTTATGTCCCAACAGGCAGAAAAGAATCCTGGGCAGAGAGCCTAGCTGGCCGAGAGATCGTGGCCAAAAGTATGGGGCCGGGAGCGATAGCCCAGCAGGCGTTAGTTTTGTAGCCATCACAGCCCATGTTATCTGGTTCGATTCAGAGTCCCATAGGTGGTTCGAGCACCACTCAGGAGTGGTTCTTCTGAGTGCAGAGTTAAACTCCTGAATGTTATATGCTAGCATGGTGTGACCCAAAAAGCAAAAAAAAAAAAAAGGCCAAAAGTCCCTTCTCCTTTCTACCAGCCTTTGCCATCGTAGCTACCAAAGGCTTCCAGCCCATAGTCTTCATAGGCCCTGTAGCGCCAGAATGAATGATATAGAAATGTGCAGATCTCTGTAAGGGCCTTTTGACTGAAGCTTCACAAATATTGATATGGCAGAGCTGACCTCAGGAACTCACTAGCAGAGCGGTAGTATCTTCATTTTAGGAACCCAAAGCAGTTCAGAATATAATTTTGCAGAGAATGGCTCTCGTCATTTTTATATATAAAGTGTTTCATTCCAGCAACTCTAGATCCTCACTAAGGCCTATAATCCATCAGGAATTCGTTACTCTTGCTTTAGTTTTTAGAATTAGAGACAACATGTTTTGCCTGAGGCTCTACTGGCATGCTTCTCTCTCTCTTTTTTTTTTTTCTTTTGGGTCACACCCGCAATGCCTAGGGCTATCTGGCTTTGCACTCAGGAATTATTTCCGGCGTGTTTGGGGTCCATATGGGTGCCGGATCGAACCAGGCCAGAGGCTGGCGTAAAGGCAACGCTCTACCTGTTGGCCATCGCTTCCAGCCCCTGGTATATCTCTTTGAACTAGCAGAACTAATTACATTATGGTTGATCCATCGTGACCAAGTAAGAACTCTTGGAAGATCTACATGTGTCCGTGGGGACCTGTGGGGTAAAAAGAGTACTGTACTGGATAAACAAGATTCATAATAAGGATAGGTTTTGCATATAAAATTATGCGGAATCAATCTAGTTCTGCTCCACGCTCCCATTGTATATGCTCTGAGATTCCTTTTTAAAGGCAGCAGCTCTTAACCCAAACTAAATGTAGCAGGAACCTAGAACTCCACAGAGCATCATTTCACCCAAACAGCCAGGAGGTCGGATCTTGAGTGAAGAACACCCATGAAGAAGGTCAAATAGAATTCTACAAAGAAGTCTATGAACTAATTTTGGAGGAATAGCTTCTTTATTAGTGGAATAGGATATTTAAAGTTGGGAGAAGTAGGTGGGAATTCTGGGGTTTTTTTTTTTTTTGCTTTTAATATACCCGGCAATGTAGCTACTTCCTGGCTCTGTACTCAGGAATCACTCTTGGCGCTCGGGACCATAGATAAGGATGCCGGGATTGAACCCGCGAGGCGCCGTGGCGATGGCCGCGTGTGCGGCAACGCCGCACCCGGCTGGGCTATCGCCTCCGGCCCCGAGGGTGGGAATTCTGCATTAGCCAATCAGGTAGTAGGATGTAACTCTGCTGGGAATCATGTAGATTGAAATAAAAAATCAGGCCGGAGGATAGTGCATGGCGGGTAGGGCATTTGCCTTTGTGAATTTGGTTCGATCCCCAGCATCCCATATGGTCCTCCCCAGCACCACCAGGTTAGAATAATTCTAGAGCCAAGAGCCAAGAGCCAGGAGTAACCCCTGAGCATCGCTTGGTGTGACCTAAAGAAAATAAACATGGGATTAAGGCAGGGTATATGTTTAACTTAAACAGGTAGGGTGGTAAGTTTCGGTACAGGGTATGTTTTAGCTACATATTATGATAGATTTGCTTATGTTTCTAAGAGACTCTTAAACAAGGATTTGTATCAGTAAACTTTTCTCATCTGGCTTTACAGCATACTTGAAATTAGATTCTTTCATTTATTTTTTATAGTTTAGTAATGAAATCACTAGTTTTACTGTATCATGGGGATTATGTATTTTTAGTTTGAGGGCTATTAGAAATAAAGCCTCCTAAACATTTGTGGAGCATATCTTGCATAGGTGCTTCTTACATTTATCTTGAAGTGAAACCATGGAGAGTTTTATGTTATTTTTTTATTAAAAATTGCCAGTACTGCTCAAGCTTTTTTTCCTTTTTAGAAGGTCACACCTGGGCAATGCCTAGGGGTTACTCCTAATTCTGCACCCAGGAATTACTCCCAAGGCCTCAGGGACTATATGCCGGGAACAAACTTGGCCGACTGCATGCAAAGAAAACACCCCACCGCTGGACTATCGTCTGGCCCCAAGTTTTTTTCTATAACAGTCATATTATAGTCATGCCTGGGGTCTATGAGTTCTAGTTGCCCACATTTTGGTCATTCTAGTGATGTAGTCACTGGAACAATTGCCCATTTTACATATATATTTTTTGTCTGTTTGCTTGGCCACACCTCCTGAGCAATGCTCAGGGTTACTCCTAGCTCTGCACTCAGGAATTACTCCTGGTGCTCAGGGACCATATGGGATGTCGGGATCAAACCTGGTCAGCCGTGGTGCAAGGCAAACGCTCATTCAGCTGCAGCTATCGCTCCGCTCATTATATTTAACTCTGATTTTCACAATGTCTGATGATAAACTATTATGTGGCTGATTTCCTTTACACATTTTTGTATATCATGCGATTATTTTTGTTGTTAAAATATGTGTTTGAATCTCTTGCCTAGTTTTGTCAGGTGTCATTGGTCTCTAGGTATGAGAGATCTCGTATTTAAAACTATAATTATGCTGTGGTGGGATATGTTCTGGGCATTTTCTGTCAGTAGTATAGCACAGTGCCAACATTCATCAATTTTGAGAAAATTTGGGATATAATTCATATTATGTGTTGCCAAATAAATTTTTGTAATAAAATTCTCCTTTTGTACGCTGTCTTGGAAGGAAGCAAAGCATCTGCTTTCCCACTGAGGACATCCCTACCTTGGTTTTTCTTTAATTCATTAATATGGTAGATTACTTTAATTGATTTTCATGTGCCAACAGACCTAATGGACAAACTGTTTAATTCCATTGCAGTGTAAGATTATATTGCGCTATATTGTTAGGGATTCTCTCTTTTTCTTTCTCTCTCTCTCCCTCTCTCTCTCTCTCTTTCTCTGTAACATCCCTAGTAATCCCTTTATTTACTCTTTGTAAAGGTCAGGAATTGAACCCAGGACCTCACATATGTCACGCTATTGGTCCCTAACACCCTATTCCTTCCCTACTTTTTGGGGGTAGTCGTATCCCATGGTGTCTGTGAACTTATTCCTGGCACGCTCAGAGTACCTTATGTAATTCTGGGATTGTACTTTAGGTTGAGAAGTGCAAGGTAAGAACTCTAACTCAAGTAAGCTTTCTTCCTCACATTGGATTTTAAATTATTTACTTGTGGACAACTCTTGGGGAAGTAACCCTATAAATATGGGCCCCAAACAGAAAAAACAAAACACAAAGAAATAAGCTTGTCCTAAAATTCTTCCACTTAGCAGTCAACTCAGTAACATGGTTAAAAGAACAAGTCAGTTAAAAAAAACAAAGAAAAGAAAGGATAGTATTGTAGTTGAATCCAGTATAAAGAAAGGTTGAATAATGCTTCTAGTTAAAAAATAACTTTAGATCCTGTTTCTAACCAGATTGGCATCTGGGTGAAAATTGTTTCGCAACAGCAATTAGGTAAACGCTTCACTGAGCAGTAGTCTGCGCCTGGGTTCTAATTCTGACTTTTCTAAAAAGTAAAATCAGAATGTCCAAAACCAAGTTCCGCTTTGTAAGGGAAAAAGAAATGAAGCAGGTGAGTTGTGCAGTAGTATGAGTTATCTGTAATTACTAAAGTCATGGTAGAAATAATATCAGAATAGTTTAGAATTTGATGAAAATGTTGCATCTACTGAGCCCAGCAGCCCCATGCATAAGATCCTGGAGTGCTAGATGTGTTTACAGAATAATTCTAATTCTGATATGAAATAAATGGCTTTAATAACATTTTTAATTTGTATCAAAATTAATGAAACCATTTTTCTTTCCTAAATAATTCATGTCAGACATTAGTCTCTTTTTAGATTCTTTGTATTCCTGAGAAAAATGGTTATCCTCCTCTGATTCTTCATACCAACAATAGACTCTGTGTTATCTCTTCAACTTCTTTAGAACCAAGGAACTTTTTATTTCTGCAGCTTTATTTATTTAGTTTCAGCTTTATTTATTTATTTGTGATTTTATTTTGGGGGCATTATCAGCAATAGCTTCAGTTACTTCTGGCTTCTTGTACTCACTACGATTAGTCCAGTCCTGGTAGATGCTTGGGGACATATGGGATGCCAGGAATTGAACCTGGGTCAGCCATATGCAAGGCAAACACCCTACCCACTCCACTATCACCTGGCCTGATGCAAGTCCCTTTTTCAGCTAATGTATTTAATGTTATTCATACATTTTAAAATATATTTTTATTATACCAACGTGGAAATCTAAATTACAAAGATATTCATGATTGCTCACACAGCAAGCTCAGCACCCAGCCCTTCACCAGTGCCCTATTCTCACCACCAATATCCCCAAATTCCCTCCCACCTCCCACAGCCTGCCTCATAGCAGGCATCTTTCCTTTTTCTTTCTTCTTCCTCTCCTCCTCCTCCTCCTCTTCCTTCCCTCCCATCTCCTCCTCCTCTCCTCCTCTTCTTTCCTCCTCCTCTTTCTTCCTCTTCCTCTCCTCCTTCTTTCTTCCTCCTCCTCTTTTTCTCTCTCTCTCCCTCTCTCTCCCCCGTCCCTTCTCTCACATTATGGTTTGCCATACATACATTTAGGGTTATCATGTATATCCCTTGCCTGCATTCAATGCTCAAGTTTCCTAGTCTGGTCTAGACTAGCTCTAGTCTAGACTCAGTTCTAGCTCCAGTGGTTATAGAATGGTATATATTTATGTCCCACAAATGAATGCAATCATTCTATATCTTTCTTTCCTTCCACTAAATTTCTAGTTTAAGCATGATAATAGTCCATTTCTATCTATTCGTAGGTAAATTTCATGACTTCGTTTCTGACAGCTAATAGTATTCCATTGTGTAGATATACCATAGTTTCTATCCAATCTTCTTTCCTCAGGCCTTAGTTGCTTCCAGTGATTCTAACACATGTGAAGAAAAGGTGAATGAATATAGAGGCAGATAGTGCTCTGTTGTGTATTTTTGGATTCCAGGGTATATTCCCAGAGCCAATGCACGATTTTGTAACCCACTCTAGGGTACACTTGTAGATGTTGGTGTATTCTTGCAACCACCTTTGCAAAGAACGGCCTTTTTCTGCCTCCTTTCTTGTATTCTTCAGGGCCCAGAAGGAAGGGAGAGGCATGAAACATTGTGGGAAATGGCCTGTTTTTATATGAGTCTGATGTGAAACATATTTTAATATAGAGAAGTTTCCCTTGTGTGGGCTGTGTGGTGTGTGTATGTGTAATTTATATAATAGTTTGTGCTTATGTATATAATCGTATGTACATATGCACAAACACACCTGGGGATCTTTATTTTCATACATTCTTCCATATTTGAGTCGTCTATTTTTACTCCAGTCTCTTTAAGTCTGGACTTTCATTATAAATTCATGCTCTTTTGTATGATCCTGATGAAACATAATTAATTAAGGTGGTCTTTCAGTGAGAAATGCTTGTCATATTTTTATTTCCTATCCCAGTATTACTCCAAATAATACCAGTTTTCATGCACGTTATTCAAATAATCAGATAGGCAAATACGAGATTTTCTGCTCCCATTGCTGCTCAAATACTGTAGATTTTTTGTTTGTTTATTTGAAGCACACCCAGCAGTGCATAGGACCTACTGATCTGTGCCTAGCTGTCATTCCTGTGGTAGTTGGGGTATGGTGCTTGCCAGGGATTGAACTGAGGGGTTGCTTACAAGGCAACAGTATTCTTATACCATTCCCTATTGCTTCAACATCATAAATTTAGAAACAATCTTTATTTTAATAATCTTAAGTAATCTAGGGTACTTTAATTGGACATTTAATAAAAATATCACAGAAGAACAAAAAATGTATGTAATGTATCTGTGTTGTTGAGAAGTTAGCCAGATGACTAAATTTGTTCCATCTGTTTGCCTGCCATCACTTAGTATAAATGCGTAATATATTCTTTCTGTTTTTAGTTTTATATGGGAATATATGTATTATAAGTTATTGAAGAAACCCAGGAGGGAGACCTAGCAGGGCGTTGCCTTGCACGAGCCGGCCCATGCCAGCCCCGGTTCGATCCCGCATCCCATATGGTCCCCTCATAACCCAGGTAATTCCTATAAGCTTGGTGAGAAACCCCTGAGCAATGCTGCGTGACCCCAAAAAAAAAAAAAGAAACCCAGGCATTGAGAGAGTCAATAAATCTAATATAGCAGATAGTGTGTGAGAAACCTAGAATCCAGTTATATCTGACATACTCTATTTGATATATTTTGTAGATTGTATGGAGCCGTGAAATAAATGTCACAAGTATTGTAAAATGGTTTCATTTTTGTGCCGTAAAAATCTACTAAATGGACATTTCATAGAATTACTATTGGGGCACAACACAAATGGAATATATCTATTTTCCTATACAGTGGGCTCAAGGGCCACAATGGATTTAATAATCCCACTGAATTTCTAAGAATTAGCTCTGACAAGCAATATAGAATAGATTGTTTATTCAGGGTATGTTAGGGACAGGTATTCAAACAGAGAGGTAGAAAAAAATTTGAATTAAAAGGTCTGATAGGTAGTGGTGGTGCCATGCTGACTAATAGAAACCCACTATGTTCTGGGAAACTTACAAAGTGAAATGCAAGAACAGAAACATTACTCCACATAACGAATACCAAGAAAAATGCCATAACTTTATCAATACCATTCCTTATAGTGGGCTAAAATCGTCAATATAATTAGTGCCAAATAGGGAGCAGGCATGGGGATGGAGGGTGGGAAATGAGGGTCCCGGTGGTGGGGGTAAGAATTGGTCTCTGGTGGAGGTGTACTGGTGTTGAACATGAATCTAATAACTGTATTGTGGAAAAAATTGTAAATCACGGGTTTAAATAAAAAATTACCAGATGAGGCTAGAGAGATTTAGTACTGGGGTTAAAGCACTTGTTCACATTGTGGCCAACCCTGGCTTGTCCCTGATACTGTATAGAGATCCTGTAAGCACTGACAGATGTGACCCTGAGCACAGAGGTAGAAGTAGCCCCTGAGCACACCAGGAGGTTCTTTAAATCCCTGGCATGTCCTCATATAAAGTAATTAGAGAATATGGCAAATGTCAGCAATGGGGCCATGTAGATAGTTCAGGAGGCAAGTCAAGTGCCTTGCACAGGATTGACTCTCACTCAACCTCTAGTACTTATATGGTCCTCTGAGTACGCTGAGTGTTCTGTGAGCACGTAGCAAGGAGCAAAGCCTCGCGCATTTCCAAGTAAAAATTAAAGACCTATAATAAACCAAAATAATGTCAGCAGCAATAGTGGTTGAGTAGTATGGTTCTGATTAATAAATTTTGCCTCTTACTGTTTTCCACAAGTGAATGTGATTTAAGATTTTAAAAAATATTTATAAGATACTCATTTCAAAGCAGAGATGATGGGTGAATTAAAAAGAACTTGATCTGTTTCTGGACAGATATATTTCTGAATTTGGGTGTATCCACTTTTGATGTTGCCTGTAATTTTCTTTTTGGCCCCAGTTTATAAAAAAAATAAAAGATTTGAATTCTGAGATCCTAAGACTTGAACAGACAGAAAGCATCTTCCAAAACACCTGTAACCATGATTTTCTTTCCAGTTTATTCTGAGATCTGGGATCCTGGCCATTAGTAAACAGGTCTAGAAGCCAGAAAGCACCAAACCAGAGCCAGTTTCGCACAAGCATACACCTCGGAACTCACATCTCTCTAGCCACAGAAAATCCCCCAACCTCTTCCCATTTTTTTCTTTTTGTAGTTAAAGGGAATTTTTTATGTGATAGCAAGACTTGAAACCATTCATATTAATTTTTTTCAAAGTCCTATTTTTTGCCTGATTTGTGTGTTTCATGCCATGTAAACCAAATAGCTGGCGGTGAGTAGAACCAGCTGGTTGCCTTGCAGCCTTGCTCCTCTGGAGGAAGAGCATGGGTGGTGGTGGTAATTGGGGAACACTGAAAGGGTAGGATTGGAGAGATGTAGTATAATTTGTATATACATTCCTAGTTTTGATTCTGTTTCACTCAGTGAAATTGGGGTGGAATCCTGTAGCCTTTGAATTGGTATTTAGTCATTTTTCCCCCTGTAGCTGACAAATGTAGCTGAAAATGTTTATTTGTTTTTCAGTTAATGACATGTTGAAAACTGTCACTATTTGGAACAAATGAACAGATTCTACGTTGTCTTTCAGAACCAAAAACCCTAGGAAAAGGATAAGATATGACACACTTTGTGATTCTTTGGAGGTTTAAAGAGTTAGACTTTAAAAAAAGAGATAGACTTCTAAATTTTTTTTTAGTATTATACCACTCATGAGATATGGCTACAGTTACAAAGATGTTCATGTTAAGTTTCAGTCATACAGGGTTCCAGCACACTCCTCTCCCCACCAGTGTCCATTTCCCACCACCAATGTCCCCCGATTCCTACCCCCCCCCCAGCCTCTTCTACAGGCACTTATGGCTAAGTTCTCTATCTCTCTCTCTCTCTTTCTCTTTCTCTTTCTCTCTCTGTCTCTCTCCTTCTCTTACATACATTGTAGTTTGCAATGCACAGCATTTAGAGGCAAGTTATCATGTATATCCTTTGCCTACATTCAATGCTCAATACTAGGCTGGTATTATCATTTCTACCAACATTTGTACACTGTTCCTTCTGTCTCTGCCTAACCTCTGACTCCTGCCACACTTATGTAGATTCCACCCACTGACAAGACCTCCTGATCCATGTTTTACTTGGCCTGGATAATGGTATCACACTATATATTTTTATACTCTGCAACAAATGTGCCACTCTGTAAATCCTAAAAAGAGTTCACCTTGGGGGTAGAGTTATATGACAGCTGAATGTGCTTTTCTTTCACATGGCTTATATTTGATCCTTTGCAACAATTGTATTAGGTCATTCCCATGACTCATTATATGGTTTGAGTTTTATACCCTGGCAAGCAGATTCTTGGGCCATTTCAGCATTGGACAGTGACATATGGAGATACAGTGCCCACTGAGTAAATCACAGATAAACAGGATAAAGTGATGTCGGTAGTGATAGATCCCATATAGTCTTCCAAGCTGCTGTGAATGCCTGAGTGCTGGGAGTCAGAGTAAATCTTGAGCACTGCTAGGTGTGGCTCCTAAATCAAACAAACAAAAAAAGAGAAGGGAACCCCTAGAAGGGAAAAAGGATTGGCCCAGCTGAGGACCCTCCAGTTTCTGAGCCCATGTCTTGGGGTGGGGTGGGGAAACTTAATAAAAAGGATTTTGGTTCTCTGAAAATATCAGTAACAAGTGTTGAGGGTTTTGGAGTAAAAAAAAACTCATATGAAATGTAGGTGGGAATGTGGAGATAAGAAGACAGATAGAGCTACTGTAAAATATAACAACTTATTTTGTGCATTTCTTAACCTGAGAATATGGAAAAACAACAACAACGAAGAATATGAAAGCAACAAAAGTGCCTGTTGATAAACAGTTAATAGTTGTAGTCATTTATATAACAAAATAGTATTCTATATAAAATAATGAAATTTTGCCACAGAGCCGAGGTGATGTAGTACCAGAATAGGGGCATTTTGCCTTGAAGGCTGACCCACAGTGGCACCGGCCTCAATCCCCTGGCACTGAAATTAGTCTGCCAGGCTCTAAGCAGAAGTGATCTCTCAAGAGGTGCAGGGCTAAGCTTCCAAACCAAATGCTTTCTCCTACTCTCAAAATACCCCTAAATTCACTTTTATTATTCAACAAAATGGGGAAAAAGCGAAGAAAGCGCCAAATCAGAAGGAAAAAAAAAAGATAAAAGATGGAAGATCTGGCATCAGATATGAATATAAAATTGATAAAAATGACAAAGCAACAAAAAGACAAACCCAGTAGAGGATGTTAGTCAGAAACTAAGGTTGTTTTAAGAGATTTAAATTGGGGAAAGTGGAATAAGTGTAGGATGGGGAAATAAAACTCTTAAAAAAAGAAAAGAAAGGGGTTACATTTTGGGAATTGGTTTATGAGCAGTGCCTGTGGTCTTAAATGGGTGTACTTGACATGCTGAGAAACTGCATGTAGCTAGTCAGCCAGTCACAAGCATTTGCAGTTAAGTAAACTGAGGAGAGATACTCAAAAACTGCAGCTCAAAAAACACATGTCCTGAAATGGACTAATTAATGAAAGCAGATGGTAAGGTTTACCTTAATATAAAACTTGACTGGGGTGGTGGGGGGCTGGAGCCGAGAGCCAGCGGGTAGGGCGTTGCTTTAAGGTCGCCGTTCCAGCGGTCTGGTTCGACCTCTCGGGTGATCCCATATAACCCCGAAAGCACCAGAGTAATTTTATGGAGCCAGAGAAACCTAAGCATTGCCGGGTGTGACCCAAAAAAAAAGCAAAAAGTTATAAAACAAACAAACAACAACAAAATGAGGGCTTGTAGGGGAAACATACAGTGGATGTATTATGGTAGTGAAAAGTGAGCTGGGTTGGGTTGATCTGGTCTCAGACCTGGAGAAACGGGTCTTCTTGAAGTTCTGAGGTAATTTAGGCAACCAAAACAGCATCCTATACTCTCTCATCACACCTTCTTGTGTCATCTAGCACTGTAAATTGTAGAGTTAATTTAACCCAAAATGGTC
>JAJIBD010037798.1:0-16860 GCA_021461705.1 Cryptotis parvus
AAGATATGGAAGCCCTGGGTCTTAATGACCCTGACCATAACCCGCGCAGCCCCAAGCAGGGGTGGCCTTTCCCAGGAAATATTTGGTTATACATTTCAACTGCAGGCTTCAGGCCGGTCTGTAGTTAGCCTAACCCCAAAGGGTCCTTCTACTGAGTCTTGAGGAAAGTAAAGGTTCTTCTTGGGCTCTTTCAAGCCCCAGGTTGTTTCAAGGGGTGACATGAAGCTTGTCCTGGTTCTGTGTTGCTATGGTAGCCAAAGTCTGCCCCGGTTCCATCCAAGATCCTCGGTCAGACCCATATTTTGGGGTGTGAAGCCAATCTCAGAGCAACTGAAGCTTAAGTCAAGTCAGTATGACAAATGGTTAGACAAATGGGTTTTAGAACCCACCTGCTATGTGTGTGAGTTACTTAGTTCCTAAGTCTAATGGACAGGAAGTTCTTTCTTTCAATAAGACCTCCTATTTTACTGTGTCTATGCAAAAAAAGAAAAAGGTATATTGCCACAGAGTACTATTGGGGTACTAGTGGATTATGGCTAGGTTGTAATCCACTATCCCTGATTCATAGATATAATAACAACACAGCTTCCTGATAAATACATATAAAGAAATACATACATCCCCCTAGCCTATTGAGAGCAAGTCCAGGGTAGGTTGGTTCTGAAGGTCATCAACAAGGTAATCTGTCACTTGAGAGTAGTCTGGGAGGCGGTGGGAGTGTCAATGAATTCTTATAGCTGCTGGGTGGAGTCACAGACGGAGATTAGTCCTGTAGCCAGGCCTCATTCGAAAAAGCAGATTGATGTGGTTATTCCAGTTGAAGGTTGCAGTCCACTGTGACTCGTGAAGAAGGAACGGGAGCACACCGGATAGCCACGATGATGCATGAGAGGGGGGACAGGAGCACACCAGATGTAGATGGCAGTCTTCCTAATCCGTAATACGAGGCTGAAAGGGTATGGAGGGTGGTGGTGCTTCAGGGCACAAGGGGTGTTAGGTTTTAGGAGTAGTGGGGTTAAATAGGGAAAAAATGAATCTGTGACGTTGGCAACTGCCAAGAAGGGAGGAGTAAGGGAATAGCTTAGGTACAACACAGACATGGGAATTGACTACAAAGGCCACCACACACACATACATAGTTGGTCAATCATTATGTTACAGCTGTATATCTGACCCATCTAGTGTGGTAAATGGAAATGGGTCAAAGCACTTCACTAATACAAAGCCAGCAAGTATGGTGGTGAAGGAATTTATCCAGTTCTTGGAACTCACTGCTAGTGGTCGTAGACTAGGCTGTTAAAAACGTCGAAAGTTAAATTGTATATCCGTCATACTCAAGCCAGTCAGCTTTTTCATATTGTTATATTTATCACAAAAACCTTTTTTTAAAGTTGTTAAACATTCTATACTGAGCACTGTAATAAAAGTCTAGAGCACTGAGCACTGTAATACGATTCTGTGGCATTCGAGGTTCCTTTTCCATAGACTCCTGTGAATACAATCATTAAAACATTAAAAAGAAGAGGTTCCTTCCTCATCTTGAACTGAGGAATCAAGGAGCTGCAACACAAGATTACTGGGCCAGATCATTAAGCTATAGCAGCGGTTGGAGATTGGAGTGTAGCAAAGAGCAGTAACCACACCTTTTCTCCAGGAATGAATCAGGAAAGATAGGACTTTTGGAGCCTATCCATAAAAAAAAAAAAAAAAAATCCAGTTCCTTCTGAGGAGCCTCTCCATTTAAAAAAAAAAAGTACAGTTCCTTCTGAGCTTCAGGGGTTAATTGTCATGAGCTATTCAGGGTGGGGTCACCTTCAAGGGTGAGGAGCAAGGTGCTAAGCTCTGAGTTGGGGATTCCAGAGAAGGGGGCAACTAATTAATGTCTCCCAGCATTTTTTGAAGATCATTAATAGTTTTGAGGTCCTTCTGATGAATGGGGATGTATGTCAAAACATAGCCCAAATATTTATAGGGGACTTCATCTGAATTTTCTCTGTGGCAACCTGTAAACCAGTCGCCGAAAGTATGTCATCACATCCTCGTATAATCTCGAAGCTCACTGGTATTAGAACATGCAAGCAAGATATCATCCATATAGTGAACAATATAAGCATGAGGAAACTTTGCATGAGCAGTGTGTAAAACCACATCAACAAAATATTGACACAGGGTAGGTGAATTGATCATCCCTTGAGGTATAAAACAGTCCATTGAAATCTGCACAAAGGTGCCTTGTTGTTAAGAGAGGGAACGGAAAATGCATGTGTTTCGATCATCTATCTGGGTGTATCATTATGTTGTAAAAATAATCTTTTAATCTGTTACAATCAGTGACCAGTCTTTAGGAATTGCTGCTGGGAAGGGGAGGCCAGGTTGCAGAGCACCCATGGGAACCATGATAGAATTAGCCTTTCTTTTTTTGCTTTTTTGGGTCACACCCAGCAATGCTCAGGGGTTACTCCTGGCTCTCCGCTAAGGAATTACTCTTGGAGGTGCTCAGGGGACAATATGGGATGCTGGGGATCAAACCCAGGTCTGCCACATGCAAAGCAAACGCCCTACCCGCTATGCTATGCTCTGGCGCAGAATTAACCTTTCTTAAAGTCAATCAACAAACACCATTTGCCTGATTTCTTTTGTGTTACGAAAACAGGGAACTCCACTCTGAAAATGAGAGTTCAATGTGGCCTAATTTAAGTTCTTCCTCCACCAAATCTGTCAGTGTTTTTAACTTTACAGTGTTGAGGGGCCACTGCAGTGTCCATCAGGGGTTGTGGGACTTCCACTGAATGCAGAGAGGTGGCAGGCGCTGAACCTCAGTGGCCCCAATTAAAAAAAGGCACGTCTTCTGGATTAGGGACCTGAGAGAGATTTAGAGGAGGAATTATGTGTTGAGCGCACCATTGTTCCAGTAGATCTCAACATCATACATTCAGGGAAATGGGGGCTACATAGGGCTGGAAGGTGGCTACATGCCCCTCAGGGCCAATGCATTTTAGCCATCTAGCACTCTGTTGGATAGCAGAAAGGCAAAGTGCCTACTCCATTAAGGCCACAGGGTATCACCTGCAAGGCCCATGTGTGGCCAGTACAGTGAGGAGATGATAGATCGGCTCCTGTGTCAAACATGCCTATAAACTCTTTCCCGTTAACCTCAATGGATGTATGTAGGCAATCAGCTTTAATAGACTCACCAGACGATTAGCAAGGGCTGTGGGTGATTGGCGCTGCCAAAACCACCAATCCTGGAGCCGGTTGGAATGACCAGGCATAACAGAAGAAAGTAACAACAGTTGGGCACTGCACTCTCCCTTTTTTTTTTTTTCTTTTTTTGGATCACACCCGGTGATGCTCAGGGTTACTCCTGGCTCTTTGCTCAGGTATTACTCCTAGCGGTGTTTGGGTGACCATATGGGATGCCGAGGATCGAACCCTGGTCGGCCTCGCACAAGGCAAACACCCTACCCCCTGTGCTATCTCTCCGGCCCATGCACTCTCCCTTTATAAAAGTCCAAGCATTTGGCACTGAAATAACAGTTATTATTTTCCCCAGAAGAGTCAGGATCTATCACTCTGGCATGAATCATGATTCCCTTAATGGTCAGACTGCTTCTCCCTAGAGTGCCTGGTGGGATGGAGCCTTTAATTCCAGATTTTAATTTGCAGGGCATTGGGCCAATGCTATTGTAATGGTCTCAGGGCAGGGATATCCAAGGCAGCACTTACCCTGGTAACAAGCTTCAGGGAACCTATTGACTTAAGTTCTATAGGTTTAGATTGGGGGGGTTGGAAGCGGGTGGACAAGATGGGAGTGTCCCCTGATACTGTGAGGCCTGGGGTCGCCCCCCTGCTGTTTCCCATGTCTGGGAAAGGTGGGAATATCACCTGATTCTGCAGGGCCTGGGGTTGAAATGTCCCCTGATTCTGTGGAGCTTGGGGTTGGCCCCCTGCCACATTTCCCAAAAAAAAGAATTATTGGGTGGCTGTCCTGAGTTGGCAATACTAGGAGGGGCCTGGCAATTTCTGCAATAGTGCTTAAATTTACCAGAATTAAAGCATCTGCTCTGAGTCTTTGAGGTCTAAGGCTGGCTACTTCTCCAGTTTCTTTGAGGATAAGCAGACGAACAGATGTCCCTAGCCCAATGATATCCCCTACCACACCTTGGACAAAGTCTGGGTGGTGCCCTCAAACGGGCAGGGTTGTAAGGAGCTCTGTCTCTCTTGTGGAGATTGTCTGATCTACCCCATTTATCCTGAGCTTGCCTCTACTGCATAAGCCTCCATAGCATGTACACGTGTCTGATGAGTAACTGAGCCAACATGCCAATAGGCTTTTAAATATCCCATGACATCTTCCGTCTCCCTGATAGGGCATAAGATTGCCTACAATCTTCATTGGCTTTTCTCAAATGCTAGTTGCCTTTCCGGTTGTTGCTGAATTACTTTATCCCTGTTCTGTCTTTTAAATGTATCCCTCAATTTCCCCACAAAATCCATATATGGCTCTGTTGGTCCCTGAAAAATTCTTGTGTAATTTCCTTTAAATTTGGTATCAGCATCAAATCTTTTCCCAGGCCCCTAAAGCTGATTCATGAATGTAAATTAAAACAGCATGGGGCAAGGTAGCTTACTTTTATGCTGCCACTCTCTTTCGCCTATCAGCATATCATAAGTTAAGTGAATCCCTGAGATTCTACACCCAGAAGGACCTAGGGCGTGAAGTTTTGTTTTGGCTTCATCACAATACCACATTTGCCATTGTAAATATTGAGAAGAACTTTGGCAGGTTTTGGCAATCACCTAAAAATCCTGAAGAGTCCAGAGTTCTTTTTCAATCCACCAAGTAAGACACTGAATGCCATACAGGGATGTTGGCCCCATACAATGCACAGGCCTTTTAAAAGGCCAAGTGAGCCCATTTGCAAGCCTTCATAGCTGCTTATTATCCTCTAGATCGTCATGGAGGGAGTAGTGGGGCTCCTGGGACCTAGTTGAATCTGAAGTGTTAATAGCAGACTCATCAGCTATATATTTGTCATCTGGCTCACTGGGCGTGGTAGGTGGGGATCTCTCTGGGTTGGGAGCATTGGCCCTGGGAAGGCTTTCAGATTGATAATGCTACCCAGAGCATGTCTGGGAATAAGCCTTTCCTGTCTAGAGCATTTATCTTGGGACGGCTTGTAGATCAAGAACACCTCACCACTGGGTATACACTTCTCTCCTCTAGGTGTTTAAGCACAACAGATATTTTGAATCATGGTAGGCATTTTCCAGTGTCATAGGTACAAGTGAATGCAACAGACATCAAAGACACACAAAAAAGGCAAAAAGGCATGCAGTCTCCAGTGGAGGGCATGACAAATTCTTTCCCCATCACGTGGGTTATCATGGAGATAATCCACCAGGAAATCATGTATGGTGATTCCCGATGATGTCTGACTTCACCTTTCAGGTCCCTGACATTGGATGCCAGATGTTGATGTCGCCTGTGTTGGGTACCCCTGCCTCTGCTTTTGGGCTGAGTTTCCCAGCAATATCGGGAGCGGAACAGGATCCCCTTCTGTCCCAGGGGATGGGTGGCCAGCGGACAAAGACAAAAGACTTGTGAATCCAGCAGAGTTTCAAAAAGCTTTTACTCACACAGGTTCTGTTATTGCAATCCAATAACAGGAAAGATCCACACTTTATGTTCCTTTTTTTTTTTTTTAAGTTCCTAGCTGAGCCCAGGTCACATGTAGGTTTAGAATGCTAGACCAAGATGGCCGCTACCATATGCTTATGCCCAAACAGGCAGAAAAGAATCCAAATGGGCAGAGAGCCTAGCTGGCCGAGAGAGCCAAAATGGCCAAAAAGTATGGGGCCGGAGCGATAGCCCAGCGGGTAGGCGTTGCCTTGTACACGGCCAGCCCATGTTGGCCCGGGTTCGATCCCTGCATCCCATATGGTCCCAGCACCACCAGGAGTGGTTCCTGAGTGCAGAGCCAGGAAAAACCCTGAGCATAGCTTAGTGTGACCCAAAAAAGCAAAAAAAAAAAAAAAAAAAGGCCAAAAAGTCCCTTCTCCTTTCTACTAGCTTCTTTTATTGTCAGAAGCTACCAAAGGCTTCCAGCCCAGCCCTTCATAGGCCCTAGGCGCTGAATGAACATATAGAAATGCAGATCTTCAGGTGGGCCTTTTGACTGAAGCTTCACAAATGCTGATATGGCAGAGCTGACTCCCTGAGATAGGAATCTCACTAGCAGAAAGGGAGAGAGGGACGCCATTTTAGAACCCAAAGCAGTTCAGAATATAATTTGTAGAGAATGGCTCTAATACTTCTTATATATAGCAGCCGATTCCAGCAACTCTAGATCCCCACTAAGGCCCATAATCCATCAGAATAATTCACTTTGGCTTTAGCCTTTAGAATTAGAGACAACATCATTTTGCCTGGAGGCTCACTGGCATGTCTCTCTCTCTCTCTTTTTTTTTTTTTTTTTCTTTTTGGTCACACCCGGCAATGCTCAGGGGCTACTCCTGGCTCTGCACTCAGGAATTACTCCTGGCGGTGCTTGGGGGACCATATGGGTGCCGGGATCGAACCAGGCCAGAGGCTGGCTGCAAGCAAGGCAAACGCCTACCTGCTGGGCTATCGCCTCCAGCCCCTGGCATGTCTCTTTGAACTAGCAGAACTAATTACATTATGGTTGATCCATCGTGACCAAGTAAGAACTCTTGGAAGATCTACATGTGTGTCCCCGTGGGGACCTGTGGGGTAAAAAGAGTACTGTACTGGAGCAAACAAGATTCATAATAAGGATATTTTGCCATATAAAATTATGAAATCAATCCAGTTCTGCCCACGCTCCCATTGTATATGCTCTGGAGATTCCCTAAAGGCAGGGAGCAGCTCTTAACCTAAACTAAATGTAGCAGGAACCTAGAACTCAATAGAGCATTTCACCCAACAGCTGGTGAGGTCGGATCTTGAGTGAGTAGAACACCCATGAAGAAGGTCAAATAGAATTCCCACAAAGAAGTCTCTATGAACGACTTTGGAGGAATAGCTTCTTTTTATTAGGTGGAATAGGGATATTTAAGTTGGGAGAAGTAGGGTGGGAATTCTGGGGTTTTTTTTTTTTTTTTTTTTTTTTGGGTCATACCCGGCAATGCTCAGGGGCTACTCCTGGCTCTGCACTCAGGAATCACTCCTGGCGGCGCTCGGGGACCATATGGGATGCCGGGGATTGAACCCAGGCCGGCATGAGCCGGCCGCGTGCAAGGCAAACGCCCTACCCGCTGGGCTATCGCTCCGCCCCGAGGGTGGGAATTCTGTATTAGCCAATCAGGTAGTAGGATGCGAACTCTGTCAGCCAATCATGTAGGATTAAAACAGGGCATCAGGGCCGGAGGGATAGTACAGTGGGTAGGCATTTGCCTTGCACTCTGGTTCGATCCCCAGCATCCCATATGGTCCCCGAGCACCACCAGGAATAATTCCAGAGCCAAGAGCCAAGAGCCAGGAGTAACCCCTGAGCATCGCTTGGTGTGACCCAAAAAGAAAATAAAACATGGGATTAAGGCAGGGTATATGTTTAATCCTAAACAGGTAGGGTGGTGCTTCTGTACAGGGTATGTTTTTTTTAGCTACATATTATGATAGATTTGCTTATGTTTTTAAGACTCTTAAACAAGGATTTACATCAGTAAACTTTTCTCATCTGGCTTTTTACAGCATAATTTTGAAACTCAGATTCTTTCATTTATTTTTATAGTTTAGTAATGAAATTTATCAGTTTTACTGTATCATGGGGATTATGTATTTTTCAGTTTGAGGCTATTAGAAATAAAGCCTTCCTAAACATTTGTGAGCATATCTTTGTATAGGTGCTTTCATTTATCTTGGCGTGAAACTATGGAGTTTATGTTATTTTTTATTAAAAATTGCCATACTGCTCAAGCTTTTTTTTTTCCTTTTTGTGTCACACCTGGCAATGCTCAGGGGTTACTCCTGGCTCTGCACCCAGGAATTACTCCTGGCGGCTCTCAGGGGACTATATGGGATGCCGGGGATCAAATCCTGGTCGACTGCATGCAAAGAAAACACCCTACCCGTTGGACTATCGCTCTGGCCCCAAGTTTTTTCTATATTGTGTCATATTATAGTCATGCCAATAGTCTATTAGAGTTCTAGTTGCCCCACATTTTGGTCATTCTAGTGGATGTAGTCACTGGAATAATTGCTCATTTTACATATATTTTTTTGTCTGTTTGTTTTTGGGTCACACCTGGCAATGCTCAGGGGTTACTCCTAGCTCTGCACTCAGGAATTACTCCTGGTGGTGCTCAGGGGACCATATGGGATGCCGGGGATCAAACTCGGGTCAGCCGTGTGCAAGGCAAACGCTCTACCTGCTGTGCTATCGTTCTCGCTCATTATATTTAACTCTGATTTTCACAATGTCTGATGATAAATCCATTATGTACTGACTTTTGGTCACATTTTTTGTATAAGTGTATCATGTATATGATTATTTTTATTGTTAAAATATGTGTTTGAATCTCTTGCCTAGTTTTTTTGTCAGGTTACTTGTCTCTAGGTATGAGATCTTGGTATTTAAACTATAATTATACAGGTGGATATGTTTTCTAAGTATTTTCTGTCAGGTAGTATAGCACAGTGCCACTATTCATCACTTTGAGAAAATTTGGGATATAATTCATATTATGTAAGTTGCTAAATAAATTTTAATAAAATTCTCCTTTTTTGTACGCTGTCTTGGAAGGAAGCAAACATCTGCTTTCCCACTGAGTGACATCCCTACCTTGGTTTTTCTTTTAATTCATTAATATGGCAGATTACTTTAATTGATTTTCATGTGCCAACAGACCCTAATGGACAAACCCCACTCCATTGCAGTGTACATTATATTGCGTTTATATTGTTAGGACTCTCTCTTTTTTCTCTCTCTCTTTCTCTCTCTCCCTCTCTCTCTCTCTCTCTTCTCTCTCTCTGTAACATCCTCAGTAATCCCTTTATTTGGATTTCCTTTGTGGTGTCAGGAATTGAACCCAGGACCTCACATATACACACAAGACAATTCTTAACACCCTATTCCTTCCCCTACTTTTTTTTGGGGGTAGTCGCATCCCATGGTGCTCAGGAACTTATTCCTGGCACTGCTCAGAGTACCTTATGTAATTCTGGGATTGTACCTAGGTCATATGCAAGGTAAGAACCTTAACTAAGTAAGCTTTCTTCCCCTCACATTGGATTTTAAATTATTTACTTGTGGACAACTTTGGAAGTAACCATAAATATGGCCCCAAACAGAAAAACAAAACAAAGAAATAAGCTTGTCCTAAAAAATTCTTCCACTTAGCAGTCAACTCAGTAACATACAAAAGAAAAAAAGTCATTAAAAAAAAACAAGAAAAAGAAAAGAAAGGATACTAGACACAGTTGAATCAGCATAAAGAAAAGGTTGGAACAAATGTTTTGGGTTAAAAAATAATCCCTAGATCCTGTTTCTAACCAGGATTGGCATCTGTGAAAATTGCTTCGGTAAATAGCAATTAGGTAAACGCTTCACTGAGCAGTAGCCTGCGGCCTGGGTTCTGAGCCTGACTTTCTAAAAAGTAAAATCATTATTCAAAACCAAGTTCTGCTTTGTAAGGGAAAGAAATGAAGCAGGTGACAGTACAGTATGAGTTATCTGTGGCTACTAAAGTCATGGTAGAAATAATATCAGAATAGTTTAGAATTTGATGAAAATGCTGGCATCTACTGAGCCCAGCAGCCCCAGTGTATAAGATCCTCTTGAGTAAGCAGATGCGTTTATGAATAATTCTAATTCTGACATGAAACAATGGCTTTTTAATAACATTTTTAACTTGTATCAAAATTAATGAAACCATTTTTCTTTCCCACGCAATTCATGTCAGATTTAATAGTCTCTTTCCAGATTCTTTGTTCTGAGAAAAATGGTTATCCCCCTCTGATTCTTCATACCAACAATAGACTCTGTGTTATCTTCAACTTCTTTAGAACCAAGGAACTCTTTTTTATTTCTGCAGCTTTATTTATTTATTTCTGCAGCTTTATTTATTTATTTGTGGATTTTTTATTTTGGGGGCATTATCAGCAATGCTCAGGGGGTTACTTCTGGCTTTGTACTCACGATTAGTCCAGTCCTGGTGATGCTTGGGGGACATATGGGATGCCAGGAATTGAACCTGGGTCAGCTATATGCAAGGCAAACACCCTACCCACTGTACTATCACTCTGGCCTGATGCACAAGTCCCTTTTTCAGCTAATGTATTTAATGTTATTCATACATTTTAAAATATATTTTTATTATACCACCGTGAAATCTACAATTACAAAGATATTCATGATTGGGTTTCCGTCACACAGTGTTTCAGCACCCAGCCCTTCACCAGTGCCCTATTCTCACCACCAATATCCCCAAATTCCCCCCCACCTCCCCACAGCCTGCCTCTATAGCAGGCACTTTTCCTTTTCTTCTTCTTCCTCTCCTCCTCCTCCTCCTCTTCCTCTTCCTCCATCTCCTCCTCCTCTTCCTCCCTCTTCTTCCTCCTCCTCTTCTTCTTCCTCTTCCTCCTCCTCCTCTTCTTCCTCCTCCTCTTTTTTTTTCTCTCTCTCCCTCTCTCTCCCCCGTCCCTTCTCTTACACATTATGGTTTGCCATACATACATTTAGGGGTTATCATGTATATCCCTTTGCCTGCATTCAATGCTCAGTTCTAGTCTGGTCTAGACTAGTTCTAGTCTAGACTCTCAGTTCTAGTCTAGTGGTTAGTAGAACACTGGTATATATTTATGTCCCACAAATGAATGCAATCATTCTATATCTTTTCTTTTCCTTCTGACTAATTTCACTAAGCATGATAATATCCATTTCTATCTATTCGTAGGTAAATTTCATGACTTCGCTTTTCCTGACAGCTGCATAGTATTCCATTGTGTAGATATACCATAGTTTCTTTATCCAATCTTCTTTTCTCAGGCTCTTAGGTTGTTTCCAGATTCTGGCTATTGTGAATAGTGCTGCAATGAATATAGAGGTGCAGATAGTGTTTCTGTTGTGTATTTTTTGGATCTCCAGGGTATATTCCCAGGAGCCAATGCACGACTCTTGTAACCCACTCTGTGGGTACACTTGTAGATGTTGGTGTATTCTTGGGTAACCACCTCGTTGATGGAAGAACGGCCTTTTTTTCTGCCTCCTTTCTTTGTAGGAACCATTCTTCAGGGCCCAGAAGGGAAGGGAGAGGCATGAAACATTGTGGGAAATGGCTCTGCTTTTTATATGAGTCTGATGAAACATAATTTAATATAGAGAAGTTTCCTGGGTGTGGGCTGTGGGTGTGTGTGTGTGTGTAATTTATATATAATAGTTTGTGTTTATGTATATAATCGTATGTACATATGCACAAACACACCTGGGGATCTTTATTTTCATACACATTCTTCCATATTTGAGTCAGTCTATTTTTACTCCTATTCTTTTAAGTCTGGACTTTCATTATAAATTCATGCAGTATATACCTTTTTGTATGATCCTGATGAAACATAATTAATTGCCGTGTCTTTCAGTGAGAAATGCTTGTCATATTTTTTTATTTCTATCCCAGACATCTAAATACTCAGTTTTCATGCACGTTATTCAAATAATCAGATAGGCAAATACTTAGATTTTCTGTTTCATTGCTGTTTCAAATACTGTAGATTTTTTGTTTATTTATTTGAAGCACACCCAGCAGTGCATAGGACCTACTCCTGGATCTGTGCCCAAAGGTCATTCCTGGTGGTAGTTGGGGTATGGTGCTTGCCAGGGATTGAACTGAGGTGGGTTGCTTACAAGGCAACAGTATCTCTTATACTATCTCTATTGCTTCAACATCATAAATTTAGAAACAACTTTATTTGGACAATTTTTTAAGTAATCCTAGGGTATACTTAATTGGACATTTAATAAAATATCACAGAAGAACAAAATGTATGTAATGTATCTTGTGTTGTTGAGAAGTTAGCTAGATGACTAAATTTGTTCCATCTGTTTGCCTGCCATCACTTAGTATAAATGCGTGAAGTATATTCTTTCTGTTTTTATTTTATATGTGAACATATGTATTATAAGCATAATAAGAAACCCAGGGGCCGGAGGGATAACTCAGCGGGTAGGGCGTTTGCCTTGCACGCAGCCGCCCATGCCAGCCCGGGTTCGATCCCCGGCATCCCATATGGTCCCCTGAGCACCGCCAGGAGTAATTCCTGAGTGCAGAGCCAGGAGAAACCCCTGAGCAATGCTGGGTGTGACCCCCCCAAAAAAAAAAAAAAGAAACCCAGGCATTGAGAGAGTCAATAAATCTAACATAGCATAGTGTGTGAGAAACCTAGAATCCAGTTATATCTGACATACTCTATTTGATATATTTTGTGATTGTATGGATGTGAAATAAATGTCACAAGTATTGTAAAATGGTTTCATTTTTGCATGTAAAAACTTACCAAATGGACATTTCATAGAATTAATTATTGGGCATACAATCACAAATGGAACATACCGATATTTTCCTATACAGTGGGCTCAAATGGCACAATGGAGATTTAATAATCTCCACTGACTTTCTTCTAAGAATTAGCTCTGACAAGCAATATAGAATAGATTATTCAGGGTATGCTTAGGACAGGCTCAAACAGAGTGTAGAGAAAAATTTGAATTAAGTGTTGTCCATAGGTGCAGTGGTGGTGCGTTTGCGGTTGACTAATAGAAACCCACTATGTTCTAGAAACTTACAAAGTGAAATGCAAGAACAGAAATCGGCCAGACTCACACATAACGACCAAGAAAAATGCCATAACTTTATCAATACCATTCCCTTATATGGGCTGTAATGGTCAATATAATTAGTGCCAGCTTAGGGAGCAGGCATGGGGATGGAGGGTGGGAAATGAGGGTCTCGGGTGGTGGGGGGGCACACTGGTCTCTGGTGGAGGTGGTACTGGTGTTGAACGATGAATCTAATAACTGTATTGTGGAAAAAATTGTAAATCACGTGTTTAAATAAAAAAATTACCAGATGAGGCTAGAGAGATTTAGTACTGGGGTTAAAGCACTTGTCTCACATTGTGGCCAACCCTGGCTTGTCCCTGATACTGTATATGATCCCCAAGCACTGACAGATGTGACCCTGAGCACAGAGGTAGAAGTAGCCCCTGAGCACACCAGGAGTGTTCCCTAAATCCCCATGTCCCCTGCATATAAAGTACTAGAGAATATATTGTAAAATGTCAGCAATGGGGCTGGCGAGATAGTTCAGGAGGCAAGTCAAGTGCCTTGCACAGGACTGACTCTCACTCAACCCCTAGTACTTATATGGTCCTCTGAGTACTGCTAGGAGTGTTCTGTGAGCACGTAGCAAGGAGTAAAGCCTGCGCATTTCCAAGTGTGGCCCAAAAGACCTATAATAAACTAAAAATAATGTCAGCAGCAATAGTGGTTGAGTAGTATGGTTCTGATTAAATTTTGCCTCTTACTGTTTCCACAAGTGAATGTGATTTTAAGATTTTAAAAATATTTATAAGATACTCATTTCAAAGCAGAGATGATGGGTGAATTAAAAAAGAACTCTGATCTGTTTCTGGACAGAGATACATTTCTGAATTTGGGTGTATCCACTTTTGATGTTGCCTGTAATTTTCTTTTGGCCCCAGTTTATAAAAAAATAAAAGATTGACTCTGAGATCCTAAGACTTGAACAGATGAAAGATCTTTAAAAAACACTGTAACCATTTTCCAGTTTATTCCTGAGATCTGGGATCCTGGCCATTAGTAACAGGTTCAGAAGCCAGAAAGCACCAAACCTAGACAGTTTCACAAGCATACACCTCGAACTCATCTCTCAGCTTTTCACAGAAAATCCCCCTCAACCTCTTCCCCATTCTTTTCTTTGTAGTTAAAGGAATTTTTTTTATGTGGATAGCAAGAATTTGAACCAGTCATTAATTTTTTTTTCAAAAAGTCCCATTTTTGCCTGATTTTTGTGTGTTTCTGTTGCCATGTAAACCAAATAAAGCTAGCGGTGAGTAAACCAGCTGCTGCCTTGCAGCCTGCCTCTCTGGAGGGAAGACATGGGTGGTGGTGGTAATGGGGGGAACACTGAAAGGGTAGGATTGGAAGATGAAGAGTACTTGTATATACATTTCCTAGTTTTGATTCTGTTTCTCTAATTGTGTGAAATTGGGGTGGAATCCTGTAGCCTTTTGAATTGGTATTTAGTCATTTTTCCCCCTGTAGCTGACAAATGTAGCTAACTGAAAAATGTTTATTTGTTTTTCAGTTAATGACATGTTGAAAACTGTCACTATTTGGAAATCAAATGAACAGATTCTACGTTGTCTTTCAGAACTAAAAACCCTAGGAAAAGGATAAGATATGACACACTTTGTGATTCTTTGGGAGGTTTAAAAGAGTTAGACTTTAAAAAAGAGATAGACTTCTAAATTTTTTTTTATTATACCACCATGAGATATACAGTTACAAAGATGCTCATGTTAGAGTTTCAGTCATACAGTGTTCCAGCACCCATCTTTCCACCAGTGTCCATTTCCTACCACCAATGTCCCCTGATTCCCTACCTCCCTCCCCAGCCTGCCTCTATAGCAGGCACTTTGCCTGTTCTCTCTCTCTCTCTCTCTCTCTTTTTCTCTCTCTTTCTCTCTTTCTCTCTCTGTCTCTCTCCCTTCTCTTACACATTGTAGCTTGCAATGCATACATTTAGAGGTTATCATGTATATCCCTTTGCCTACATTCAATGCTCAATACTAGGCTGGTATTATCATTTCTAACAATTATTTGTACACTGTTCCTTTCTCTGTCTTGCCTAACCTCTGACTCCCACACACTTTGGTAGATTCCACCCACTGACAAGACCTCCTGATCCATGTTTTACTTGGCCTTGGATAATGGTATCACACTATATATTTTTTATATCCTGCAAATAAATGCAGTCATTCTGTAACTTAAAAGAGTTAGACTTTGGGGGTAGAGTTATAGGACAGCCAGGAATGTGCTTTTCTTTCACATGGCTGACCTGGTTTGATCCCTAGTAACAATTGTATTAGGTCATTCCCATGACCTAATATAATGGTTTGAGGCTCTTTATGTTCCTGGAGCAAGCAGATGCCCTTGGGCTCTACTAGCATGAGACAGGACATATGGAGATGCTACTGGTGCCCACTCGAGCAAATCGATGATAAACAGGAAGATAGTGATAATGGTAGTGATAGATCCCATATAGTCTCCAAGCTTGCCGGGAATAATGCCTGAGTGCTGAGCCAGGAGTAAATCTTGAGCACTGCTAGGTGTGGCTCTAAATCAAACAAACAAAAGAGAAGGGAACCCCCTAGAAGGGAAAAGGATGGCTCAGCTGAGGACCCTCCGTTTCTGAGCCACATCTTGGGGTGGGGGTGGGAAATCCCTTTATAATAAAAGAGACTTTGGTTCTCTGAAAAATATCAGTAACAAGTGTTGGAGGGTTTTGGAGTAACTGGAAACTCACATGAAATGTAGGTGGGAATGTGGAGTTAAGAAGACAGATAGAGCTACTGTAAATATAACAATCCTATTTTTGTGCATTTAACCTGAGAATATGGAAAAACAACAACAACTGAAGAATATGAAAGCAACAAAAGTGCCTGTTGATAAATAGCTAATAAAGTTGTAGTCATTTATATAACAAAATAGTATTCTATATAAAATAATGAAATTTTGCCATAGAGCTGGAGATGTAGTACCAGAATAGGGTATTTGCCTTGAAGGCTGACCCACAGTGGCAAATCTGGCCTCAATCCCTGGCACTGAAATTAGTCTGCCAGGCTCTGCCAGAAGTGATCCCTGAAGAGGCAGGGCTAAGCCTCCCCAAACCAAAGCCCTCCCTACTCCCTCAAAAAATACCCCTAAATTAATTTTTATTATTCACCAAAATGTGGAAAAAGCTTGAAGAAAGCGCCTCAAATCAGAAGGAAAAAAAGATAAAAGATGGAAGATCTATATCAGATATGAATATAAAATTGATAAACAGACAAAGCAATGTAAAAAGACAAACCAGTAGATGTTAATAATAGAACTAAGGTTGTTTTAAGAGATGGAAATTGGGGAGAGTGAATAAGGTAGATGGGGAAATAAAATCCTCTGAAAAGAGAAAGAAAGGGTTACATTTTGGGAATTGGCTTGAGAAAGTAGTGCCCAGGTCTTTAAATGGGCACTGGAGACACGCTGAGAAACTGCATGTAGCTAGTCAGCCAGTCACAAGCATTTGCAGTTACAACTGAGGAGACACTAAAAACTGCAGCCTAAAACACATGTCCTGGAAATGGACTAATTACGTGAAAGCAGATGGTAAGTGTTTTATTTTAATTATAAAACTGACTGGGGTGGGGTGGGGCTGGAGCGTAGCCCAGCGGGTAGGGCGTTTGCTTTACACGGCCGGCCTGTGCTGGCCGGGTTCGATCCCCGGCATCCCATATGGTCCCCGAGCACCGCCAGGAGTAATTCTTAAGTGCAGAGCCAGGAGAAACCCCTAAGCATTGCCGGGTGTGACCCAAAAAAAGCAAAAAAAAAACAAAACAAACAAACAACAAAAAAAAAAACCCCTGAGGGCTTGTAGGGGGAAACATACAGTGATGTATTATGGTGGGAAGAAAGTGAGTCAGTTGCTGATCTGGTCCAGACCTGGAGAAACGGTCTTCTCTTGTTCTGAGGTAATTTAGGCAACCAAACAGCATCCTATACTCTCTCATCACACCTTCTTGTGTCATCTAGCACTAAATTAGACACTCTAACCCAAATGGTC
>JAJIBD010037803.1:0-10064 GCA_021461705.1 Cryptotis parvus
AAAACCAACACAAGGAAGGGTGTTACTTTTCCTGATTTAAGAAAAAGACTGAAAAGCAAATAGCATATAACTTACCCATGCAAATAACTTTGTATATAAGTTGAGATCTTATACTACAAAGCCTATGATCATTTAGTATATCATGTTGTCTGTCGAGAAAAAATCCATTTTTCTCCTATTTATTTCATATATAGGTATCTATAAGCTTTTAGACAGTTTGTCATAATATTCAAAATATTTTGAATATTTTGGATATTCTGTGAAATACAGCTTCACTTCTATATTTACATTCCCATGCCTTAGTATTCACAAGATTTTCATTCTGACACATATTTTTAATTCTATTTCATACATTACTGCTTACTGCACAAATATCTTGCAAGTGACCAACTCTTAATACTGTTGTGTGTCAAGTTGGGATAACTAATCAGACAAAGGAATATGGATAATATATATCTCCTTAGAATTAGCCAGAAATTTATTAATATTAAAATGTTTAATTGGGGGGATTGTATATAAACCTTATAAATATAAACCTTAGTGGAATTGAGCCCCCCTTAGGACATTTGAAAAACACAAAGGGGGTAAGTAAAGTGAAATGGCTTGAGTCAGGTAGGAGTCAGTGATCCATTCATCCCTAGGAGTCACAGAATGGTAGTGTCCAGAGCACTGAGGAGAGCAAAACTCAAGTACTTGAGAGAAATAGGTACAAAAAAAGGGTAAATAAATTTGGGTAATGCGACAGTAACATACTTGATTTTTTAATTGTGTAAGAAGAAAGACAAAAATAGTGATTCTGTACAAAGCATTATTGAATACCATCAACTTTGAATAATCATACATCGAATTGCAAAATATGCCAAATAAGTTTGTACAAAATATACCTCAAGTTTCTACTCCGTTATTGAACTTCAATCAGAGTAAAATTGCAGTTGATGAGACCAATATTACTCTAATACCAAACCAAATGTATTAGAAAGCATACATACCACTATCCCTGATGAGTGCAGATGCATTTGGAAGCCTGCCTTAAGTGCTTGGGAAGAAAGCAGTTGGAATAGAGGAGGGACTACTATGAGTTATGATAATGATAATTGGAAATGATCACTCTAGATAAGAAATGTGTGTACTAAAACTAGACAAAGGTAAAAACTGATAACCTCTCAGTGTTTCCAAACTGCAACTCTTAAAAGGAGAGAGAAAGAGAATATAAAAGTGCTCTTCCATCGAGGCAGGCTGGTGAAGGGCGGGCAGTGGTGATGGGAGAGAAACTGTGACTATTGGTGGTGTGGATATGTACTATGGTGGAAGGATGGATGCTGGAACATTGTATGACTGAAACCCAACTATGTACAGCTTTGTTACTTTGTATCTCACAGTGATTCAACAAATTAAAAACAATTACTAGCAAAATACTATCAAACTACATCTGTACACCATAATGAACTATGATTTATCACCTAAATTCAAAGTTGGTTTAAGACATGAAAAAAATATTTAAAAGAATCAATTAATACATATCTTGGTATATGAAGAAAAAACATTTATTTGACAAGGTTAAATTCATAATGAATACACTTAACACACTAGGAATAAATACAAAAGAAATTTCTCAACCTAATAAAGTCACTTGGGAACACTGCAACAACTTCCAATAAGCATTACAACCTGAATCTGAACTAGCACCACATATGTAGAATGTGATCCCAACAAGGACATATGCAATCACCACCACTAAGGGAGTTACCTCTGCGCCTAAGCACTATAACCTGAGAAGTTCCCAGAAAAGACCACAACCAAATGTGTGAGTACCACAACCAAATGTAAGTGTGATGCTGTCTATGGCCATACCACCCTAAATGCGCCCGATCTCGCCTGCAAGTGTGATGCCTCCATGGTAATCACAACAACGCCAACAGAAGGAAGAGAAGAGGTAAAGAGGTAGATCAATCAGTCGAGCAACTACTAAGGGGATTATGAGAAGTTGGAGAGATAGTACAGTTGTTAACATGCATGCTTTGCAAGACTCCCTCAGATCAAACGCCAACACCAAACCTGGATTTCAACGCCAACTTGGACCCTGAGCATGATGTTGGTAAAGTCCTGAGAACCCCCTCTCAGCAATGTTTGTGTGGCTCATGTCCAGTTCCTGAGGGTCAAGTAGTATTACATCCCCAGGAAATATATTCTTAGTTGGCCAAGAATCACAGGGCAGGACCATATAGAAGTCGAGAGAGTAGAGATCTTGCTTGCTTGCGGCCAGCCTGGGTTTACTTATCTATCTATCTATCTATCTATCTATCTATCTATCTATCTATCTATCTATCTATCTATCTATCTATCTATCTATCTATCTATCTATCTATCTATTTTGCTTTATTGGGTCACACCTGGCAATGCTCAGGGTTTCTCCTGGGCTGCACTCAGGAATTACTCCTGGCGGTGCTCAGGGGACCATATGGGATGCCGGAGATTGAACCCGGATGGCATAGGCCGTCAAGGCAAGGCAAACACCCTACCCACTGGGCTATCGCTCCAGCCCCCAGCCTGATTTAATCCTGGCACTCAGCATGTTCCCCTAGCCCTGCCAGGAATGATTCCTGAGCACATAACCAGGAGTAAGTCCTGAGAACCACAGGTGTGGCACCCCAATAAAAGCAAAAAAGAAAAATCACAGGGAGAGACCAAAAATGTGAAAAAGAAAAATCACAGGGAGGGGTCCCACACCTCTCAACCAATGGGAGACACACATACAGACACATCCATCTATGAAAATAACAGCGCATGGCATTCCCTTTATCTCCCATCACTACATCTTGTAAAGTGAATAACTACTTTCTCCAAAAAATAGATTGACTCAAAACGTAGACTAAGGTAAAAAAAATCACTGCTCTATCACTGTCTTCCTGTTCATCATCGATTTGCTCGAGCGGGCACCAGTAACATCTCCATATGATCTGTCTCATGCTAGTAGAGCACAAGGGCATCTGCTTGCTCCAGGAACATGAAGAGCCTCAAACCATTCCATCAGGTCATGGGAATGAGGTCTATAATTGTTACTGGTATTTGGCATATTAAGTACGACACGGAGAGCTTGCCAGGCTCTGCCGTGCGCGGGTGTCATACTCCTGTAGTCACCTCTGATCTCCACCATTTATTGATGAACCGTGTGGCCGCAAGATTTACAAAAGCGGGGCCAGAGCGATAGCACAGCGGGTAAGGCCTTTGCCTTGCAAGCGGCTGACCAGGGTTCACCCCCCGGCATCCCATATGGTCCCCGAGCACCGCCCGGAGTAAATCCTGAGTGTAGAGCCAGGAGTAACCCCTGAGCATTGCTGGGTGTGACCCAAAAAGCAAAAAAAAAAAAAAAAAGATTCACAAAAGCATTTGTAGTTGCATTTTAGAAATACAATATTTCAGCACCAATCCCACCACCAGTGTTGACTTCAATTCATTCCTGCCTCTGATAGCCTCAGTTCTTTCAAAAAAGCTTAAGACTGATTTTCATTGTAGATTGTCTATTTATAAATTTATTTGTCACATATGAGTGAGAGCATCCAGTATGTCTTCAACTTCACTTAGCATATCTGTCAGCTCCATCCATGTTGTAGAAAAAGGCAAAAGTTTCACCTTTTCCTATATCAGAGTATATACTCTGTTCTGTATATATACCACAGCTTCTTTTTATATTAGAGAAACACTGTTGTATTTTTTCTTAAAAAAACAGTTGCTGATTCAATGGCCAATCATGCCATTACCAAATAATGGCCATTTGTATACCATAAATTATTTACTGGACACTTAGGTTGTTCTCAAATCTTAACTATTATAAATAGCACTGCGGTGAATATTTATACGCGTGTATATTTTTAAATTAGTATTTCATGTTCATAAAATATATACCTAAAAGGGGCCAGAGTGATAGCACAGCAGGTAGGACTTTTGCCTTGCACGTGGTCGCCCGGGTTTGATCCCAGCATCCCATATGGTCCCCTGAGCACTGCCAGGAGTAATTCCTGAGTGAAGAGCCAGGAGTAAACCCTGAGCACGCCAGGTGTGACCCAAAAATCCAATCGGTAACAGCTCTAGTCTAACAGTCGCCTCCAGATCGCATTATATGACCAGCCCATCTGATTTTTGATGTCCTGGCAGATGAGACAGCGGCCCTGATTTTAGAATAGTGACGGAGGTCGGAGCTCCAGATTCCTTCTCTCACTTGAGTGAGGCATGATATTCCAAGCATAGCTCTTTCGATTCCTCTCTGGGTGACCCAAATAGCATTCTCATCCTGCTTTCGTAGGGCCCAGGTCTCTGAGGTGTATGTTAATGCAGGGAGAACAGTGGAGTCAAAGAGATGTGCCCGGAGCCAGAGGTTCTTTTGTCCTTTTAGCTATTTCTTCGATACCTTTGAAGGCATTCCATGCCGCTCTCATCCTCCTGCGTAGCTCAGGTTTTAGGTCGCTCATCATGTTGACTTCTAGACCTAGGTACACATAACTGCTGCATTCAGAGATGTTTGTTCCATTGAGAGTGAATGGGGCCTCCGGAACTAGTTCATTTTTCATAAACATATTTTCTTTAGATTCAGCTGTAGACCTATCTTTCCACATTCTCGGTTGAAGTCAGCCAGCATTTGTGCCGCTTGGCTAATGTTTGGTGTTATTAGAACGATGTCGCCAGCGAAGCGAGGTGGTGTAGTTGCTGACCATCTATCTTCACTCCCATTCCTTCCAATTCTAATTGTCGCACTATTCTACCAATAGTGATGTAATATTCTTTTCCCCATATCCTTGTCAGCTTTTGATTTTTACTACCTTTTTGAGTAGGCCATAATCACTGATATGAGGTTACATCCCATTGTTGTTTTGATTTTTGTTTTGCCTATTAAAAGAGATCCAAGCATTTTTAACTTAATTTTTCTGAGCATTTTTATGAGTCTATTCACCATTTATATAATATATTCTTTGGAAAAAGAGGCTGATTACCTCTTCTCCACATTTTTGATAAGATTGTGCTTTATACTGTTTTGTGAGTACTTTTTATATCATTATTCACTGCATAAAGTAACATCCTATTTCTTTGTTTTTTGTTTTGTTTTTTGTATTGTTTTTTATTTGTTCTACCAATTTTCCAAGCTTTCTTAATGGTCAAATTCATACTTTTGCAAAAAGTAAAAGTTTCATTTAAGTTCTGCAACAATTATCTAGTAAATTATAGTATTTGAATACTAGCCCTTTGTCAAACATATGGTATACAAATACTTTTCCCCCACACAGTAGAATCTCTTTTGTTTTAATGGAAGCTTCTTTCATGGCATGAATCTTTTTAGCTTGATGTTATCATATTTGTTTAATTTTTCTTCTTTTACCCCTTATCAATATAGCTGAATCCCTGAAATCACCTCTGATTTCATGGAATGTTTTTCCTTTATCTTTTCAATGTGTTTTATGAATTTGTGTCTAAACTTAATCTGTTTCGAGTGAACTGTGTAAGGTCACTCAATGCACAATTTCAGTAGTGGTTCAATGGCATACCTTTTACATGTGACTAAGTGGTTTACCCAATACTTTTTTTTCAGAAGAGACTTTCCTTCCTACACTTCATGCCTCTACTTGTTATAAGTCAACTCTTGATAGAAAGATAGATGAGAGACAGAGAGTTTGATGGTACTATTTGGTCTCTCCATTTTATTTCACTGGTCACTGTCACTGTCACTGTCACTGTCTTCCTGTTCATCGTCGATTTGCTCAAGCGGGCACCAGTAACATCTCCATATGTCCTGTATCATGCTAGTAGAGCCCAAGGGCACCTGCTTGCTCCAGGAACATAAAGAGCCTCAAACCATTGCATCAGGTCATGGGAATAAGGTCTATAATCGTTACTGGTATTTGGCATATCAAATACGACACGGGTAGCTTGCCAGGCTCTGCCTTGCAGGTAGCATACTCTTGTAGTCATCTCAAAATCCAGCATTTATTGATGAACCGTGCAGTCGCTTGCAGCCACGCGAGCCGGGCTGTGATAGGCTGGTCTGCTGGGTGAGTTCACTGGTGTGAACATCAATTTATATCCTAATACTACATTGATTTGATTGCATCAGCTCAGAGTATAGTTCAAAGAGAGAGAATGTGTTGACTACAATTTTCCCCTTCTGGGCTGTTTGGAAATTTAATCATGTCCCCTCTTAATTTCTTTCATTACAAGAAATTGAGAATATATTTTAATCTTCCAATTAGAGTCTAATCTATCTTCTATCCACAAGATTGAATTTAAGTCATCCACAGTGAGAACTAGAAATCAAAGAATAGTCCAGGGCTACTTGAATTATCCATTCTAATATTTAACAGTTCTTGCCATATAACACACTGAGAACAATTCTTAGTATTTAACTGAAGTTCTTCATGTTTCATGTAAACAAAATTAGCTCTTCTTAAATCATCTGGGATGGGAAGAGTATTGAGAGATATTGTTTATTTGTATTTGGAAAACAGTTCTAGAAGAAAATGTTAGCAGGAACTAGGATTAATTCAAAGAATGACAGAGGATTAATCTTTGAGTATTTGAAATCCCTCTTTAGGTCTCCCAAGCTGGTCCTGGGACTCTCGTTAAAAGTACATAAAGGCTGTGTAGAGTTATAGTCAAACAAGTGGAATTTATGGTCAGTCCTTTGTGAGTTGCCAAGGACGCATGATTTGGGCCAAACCACCACCACTCACAAGCTAACACAGTGAAAAAAACCTCAGACGAAACCATCATCAATCAGAGGCCTCTCCCTGAAAGAAGTAAAGCCATTTTGTAAATGAGATTTCTAATTAATCTTAACTATTATCCTTCCCAGACCACCTTACCTAAACGAAATTGATTGGAGACATTTCCGCATGTTTGCATTATTTCTGGGCTATTCCATCCCAAAGGGTATAAAGCACAGCCTGAGCTTATCAGCAATCCTACAAAGAAAACATACATGTATGTAGAAAAACATGTAATAGTTCTTCTGTCACCCCATCATTCATTCTGGATTAACTCACCTTAAATCCTACCTAACCCTCTCAGCGTTTAACACCCCACATACACCTCTTTAAAACTTATTTTGGTAACCATGGTTTACAAACTGTTTATTGGTAAGGATGCATTTAAAAACGTTTAAGTGCAACACCCTCAATCAAAGTGACTCTTTATTCTACCAGTGTCCCAATGATCCCAACCAACTGCCTTTCAGTGATAACCTTCCTACTGAAGACCAAGTCTCAGCTGTCTTTGGCATTATTAATCCAGGCTATATTTCTTTATATTCCACATATGAGAGAGATTATTCGGTGCCTGTCATGCTTCTTCTGACTAACTTTTACTCAACAAATTTCTCTCCAAATCAATGCACATAGCAGTTAATTGCATGATTTTCTCTTTTCTTAGTACAAGTACAATACCATTGTATATATGTACCAGAAATATTTTGCTTACTGGGCTACTTCCTGCTCAGGGTTACTCTGGTTCTGTATTCAGGAAAACTCCTGCCAGTGTTTGGGGGACTATATGGAATGTCAGGGATTAACCCGAAGTTGGCTGCATACAAGGCAAATGTCCTACCAGCTATATTATCACCCTGGCCCTTGTATCATAGTTTGATTTTAACCCACTTAATTTGAAATTTACTGTTTACTAAGTAGTTCATGAAGATTTGTTACAAATATTCAATATAGCACAACCAATCCCACTATTCTCCCACCTTCCCTCCATCATTGTTTCCATTTTTCCAAGCACCCCTCAAGCATTGCCCACTAATAGGCCGAGAAAAAAATTATTTTATGTTGTTTGTTACAACTAAATGGCTAGTGAAATGATAAAACAATACTTCCATGTAGCAAAATCTATGAAAATTTTGAAGATATCAGAACGTCCCTATGGTATCTCACCACAGGAATATTAACCTTGTCTTGAGGGTTACAAAGTCCCTGTCTTGGGATTTACTAAGCTTCTGTTGCTGGTTCAGCCTTTTATGTTAATTTTTCATTAATTGACATAGGTCAGTTTCTGCATTATATCCCATTAATACAATGTGCTACTACTGGAATGTCAGTGTTATAAAGAATAGAGATGTCGCTGGAGGCATGCACCATATTTTCTTTAGTCAGTCTTCTACTCCCTGGCCATTGCATTGTTCCCAGATTTTAGAAGAAGAAACGGAGTGAAACTGCCATAGAAGTAGGGGTCATGAAGGAGGGAAACTGAGGACACTCGTGGTGGGAAATGTGCACTGGTGAAAGGATGGTTGTTGAAACATTGTATGACTAAAACCCAATCATGAACACCATTGTAAATGTGTATCTCACTGTGATTCAATAAAGAATAAATATGTTTTTAAAATTTAAAGTTAAGGGCCGGAGCGATAGCCCAGCGGGTAGGGCGTTTGCCTTTGCACGCAGCCGGCCTATGCCGCCCGGGTTCGATCCCTGGCATCCCATATGGTCCCCGAGCACCGCCAGGAGTAATTCCTGAGTGCAGAGCCAGGAGTAACCCCTGAGCATTGCCGGTATGACCCAAAAAGCAAAAAAAAAAAAAAAAATTTAAAGTTAAAACTCTATTAAATAGACATAATAAAAATTAATTTTCCTCTACAGATGTGGAATGTTGACATTTTCACCAGCAGTAAATGAAGGTCCCTTCTTCCTTACATCCATACCAACACTGAGAGTTTTTGTTCTTTGTACCAGTTTCACAGGTGTAAAATTTTATTTCATTGATTTACTAGTATAAGGTACTGGTATAAAGTTAGATTCTCAAACTAATAGAATAGAATTGAGGGTCCAGAAACATATCCCAGGCATATGGGGAAGTTCTTGTTAAATGAGAGAACACAATATATGAAGTGAAGCAGGTAAATCCTCTTCAACAAATGGTATTGAGAAAACTGGGCAATTACATGCAAAAGAGTAAAAATAAAACCTCTTTCATACATTATGCACCAGAGTCAAATCAAAATGGATTTAAAAAACGCAGTATCAGAACTGAATCCATAGCAGATGCCCTTGGGCTATATTAGCAAGTAACAGGACATATGGAGATGTTACTGGTGCCCGCCCCAGCAAATCAATGAACAGGAAGACAAGTGATACAAGTGAAAACATAATATATATATACATATATATTTAACTCTTCATTACACTGAATCTTCAATGGTTCAGTGTTATTAACCAAGTAAATGGAAGCAAATACAACGAGAACTCTATCAAACTAATAAAGTTTTGTACCAAAAAGGAGAATATGACCACAATTTTAAAAAAAACACCTACATACAGAGAGAAGATATTTTCCCACTAATCATCTATTAAAGGGTTGACCCAAGATATATAAAGCACTGGTAGAGTTTTTACAAGAATAAAAAAAGGCCATCAAAAATAATGAGCAGAGAGTAACAGAACCTTCCCTCAACACTTACAGATGGCAAATAGGTATATGAAAAATATATCACTTATCATCAAGGAAATGAAAAATTAAACTAATTCCCTTTTTACTTAAATATCTGTGAGACTACCAGTTCAACAGGATTTTCTTTTTTTCTATAATAAGTGAGTTGTGGTAGACTACTTATGGGGCAACTCATAAGTAGAGGTCAACCCTTAGAATAAACTTGTCCAATGCAAATTCTATAGCCAACTGCTTTTTAGTCACAAATGCTTGCTTGGCCTTATCAATTAGAACCCTATGTACTTCTGATTTACAAATAATAATTTATAGTCTACTATACTTTCCTGGTATTTGGCATATCAAACAATTATAGACCTCATTCCCATGACCTGATGGAATGGTTTGAGGCTCTTTATGTTCCTGGAGCAAGCAGGTGCCCTTGGGCTCTACTTGCATGAGACAGGTCATATGGAGATGTTACTGGGGCCCGCTCAAGCAAATCGATGATGAACGGGAAGACAGTGACAGTGATACTTTCTTAAACCTTTTCTAGGACTCAAGTACATACTTACTAGCTGCACATAGATCATTATTTCCATAACTTGAAGTCAGCTGTCAGAGTGAGGTCTGCCAAAACTATATGCAATTAATCCTGGAAC
>JAJIBD010037805.1:0-19722 GCA_021461705.1 Cryptotis parvus
AAGTACAGTTAAGACCATTAGCAGATGGTCAGTTTTGTGTATGTGTGTCCATTCATTTATTGTAGCACATATAGTTTCATTTCACCTAATATCCATGTTGAACAACTGACGCCCCATAGTCCTGGGAATCTATCATTTGTTTTTTTTAGAGAACTGGAGGGCTCTGCTTAGCACTGGCCAAGAGAGAGGAGAGAAGAGGTTCTTTTCCCATGAGGCCTGTGGGTTGTGTAGAGGTTACAGCTCAAATTCATGCCACAAAGTGTGGCTTCCTAGCATAAAAATGACAGGCAAGGAATCTCCAGGGTCAAGGGAAAAGAAGAGAGCAGGTCCAGTGAGAGACCTGAAAGGGATCAGGGTTGGGTGCAGACTTGAAATATTTTGGCTTGTAAATATTGGGCAGATGGGCAAAAAGCACCGAAAGTACTATAATTTGAGTTCATGTGAATGTATTGCCACTGGCTGCTGTGTAGACCTGTAGGCAGGTATTCAGGTCCTTAGCCAATGGACATGCAGTTTAAAACAGGTCTGTCTCTCCCAACTTTTATCCCTATTAGGTGAAAAGGCTGATCAAAGGGCCAGGTGACGTGCACAGGCCGAGGGAAGTTCTACATTATGGGAAAGCTACTCTGGCTGATGCTGATTTTAGCTAGTCTTCAAAATTGATTTTGCAGCATCATGGATTTCAAATGGATATTACTAATGTATCTTAAGAAACTCTGTGCTCTGCTTCTGTTGTTTCCCTCCCTCCATCCTGAATAAACCTTGCAGCCAAGTTCCCTAATGAAACTCATGCAGGCTGAAAAAGATGAATCCCAGGGAGGTCAGAAAGCAGACATTCGTCGGTAGCCTCCCCCGCGGCACGCAATCAGATTATTGCCACTGTATGATTCAATTTGATAAGGGGAAAAAGCAATGGCAATGACCTGTAGCAAGTAGCTGAAAAGGTGACATCTAAAAGCTCCCATTGCCTGATAATTTTCCTATTAAAACTGGCACAGATATATATTAAGTCTGAAGTGACCACAGGCAGCATTTCTGGAAAATTATGTAGTAGATTGTAGCTAGAACATGGAAACAGATATTAGAAATAAAGTGAATCAAGCCCATCTGAAATATGTGATGCTATCATATACAACAAAACAAACCAAACCTTTAGGAAGAAATTCACTTTCTTTTTATAGCCAGTTTTAGTAGATTGCTCTACTTTTTAACAAAATATTTCCTTGGTAAAGTAATTCATTAGTCTACCCTAATATGCTTTATTATATAGCCCCAGTAAGATAGGCAACCCCCCCATTTAAAAAATTATTATACCACCTTGAGATATACAGTTAAAAGTGTTTATATTTGGGTTTCAGTCATACAGTGTTACAACACCCATCTCTCCACCAGTGCCCATTACAATCCACCAATGTCCCATGATTTTGCCCTGTTCCCCAGCCTGTCTCTATGGCATGCAAATTTCACTTCTCTCTCTCTCTAACTCTCTCACTATCTCTCTCTTTTCCTTCTTTACACATTACCTGTGGTTACGTAATATATACAGTTAGAGGTTACCATAATATCCTTTTGCTATGTTCAATGCTCAGTTCTATGCTGGTATTATCATTTCCGATAATTATTAGTACACTGTTCCTTTCTCTGTATTGTCTAACCTCTGACTCCCAAACATTTGCAGTCGGTTCTACACACTGCCAAGACCTCCTGATCCATGTTTTGTCTGGCTGTAGATATTGGTATCATGCTATTTTTATATCCCACAAATAAAGGCAGTCATTCTATATCTATCCTTTTCCCTCTGGCTAACTTCACTCAACATGATCCTCTCCATGGCCATCCATTTATAGGCTAATTTCATAACTTTGTTTTTCCTAACAGCGGCATAGTATTCCATTATGTACATGCACCACAGTTTCTTTATCCAGTCATCAGTTCTAAGGCACTCTGGTTTTTTTCCCAGATTCTGGCTATTGTGAATAGTGCTGTTATGAACATAAAAGTGCAGATGGTGTTGCTGCTGTGTGTTTTTGGCTTCCCAGGGTATATTCCCAGGAGTCGTATGGCTGGGTCAATTGGGAGCTCAATTTCTAGTCTTGGAGGTATGTCTATATTGTTTTCCAAAAAGGTTGTACCAGTCAACATTCCCACCAACAATGGATGAGGGTCTCCTTTTCCCGCATCCACACCAGCACTTGTTGTTCTTGCTCTTTTGGATATACACCAGTCTCTGTGGTGTGAGATAATATCTCATTGTTGTTTTGATTTGCATCTCTCTAGTGATTAATGATGATGAGCATTTTTTCATATTTCTTTTGGCCATTTGATTTCTTCCTTGTCGAAGTTTCTGTTCATTTCTTCTCCCCATTTTTTGATGGGGTTGTTTGTTTTCTTGTAAAGTTCTACCAGTGCCTGATATATCCTGGATATTAACCCCTTATCAGATGGGTATTGGGTGAATATTCTTTCCCATTCTGTGGACTGCTTTTGTATCTTAGTCACTGTTTCTTCTGAGGTGCGAAGCTTTTTAGTTTCATGTAGTCTCCATATGTTTATCTCTGCTTCTAGTTGCTTTGTTAGTGGGTGTTTTATCTTTGAAGATGCCTTTAGCTTCAATGTTGTAGAATGCTTTTCCTATATTTTCTTCCAACATACTTTATGGATTTAGGTTTGATGTTGACATCTTTAATCCATTTTGATCTGATTTTTGTGCATGGTGTTAAACAAAAGTCCAAATTCATTTTTTTACATGTAGCTGCCCACTGTTCCCAGCACCACTTGTTGAAGAGGATTTCCTTGCACCATTTTGTACTTTTTGCTCCTTTATCAAAGATTAAATGATCATGTATTTGAGGATGGGTGTCAGGATACTCAATTCTGTTCCATAGGTCCACAGGTCTGTTTTTATTCAATTCCATGCTATATTAATTACTGCTGCTTTATAGTACAGTTTGAAGTTGGAAAAGGTGATGCCTCCCATCTTCTTTTTTCCCAAGGATTGCTTTAGCTATCCATGGGGATTTATTATTCTGTACAAATTTCAGGAGTGTTGGTCAATTTCTTTGAAGAATGTCATGGGTATTCTTATAGGGATCACATTTAATCTGTATAAAGCTCTAGGGAGTATTACCATTTGACAACATTAATTCTCCCAATCCACGAGCAGGGAATGTTTCCATTTCTTTGTGGATTAAAAAGACTGAATCCAACATTCTGCTGCCTATAAAAACATATCTGAATAATCGGAGAAAACACAGACTAAAAGTCAAAGGCTGGAAGACAATTCTCTACATTAACAACTATTTGTAAAAGTCCAGGGGTGGCCATCTAGTATCTGAAAACATAGACTTTAGGCTGAAAAAGGTTAGAAGGGACAGTGAAGGCCATTTCTTAATAATTAAGAAAGAAATTACACTCCTAAACATATATACACCCAATGAGGTGCCAGTAAACTACTTTAAAAAACTACTAATAGACTTCAAAGAAAACATTGACAGTAACACAATAGTATCAGAGATGTCAACATTGCTTTATTAACTATTGACACAATGATAAGACTGAAACTCACCAAGGAAATACTGCCTCTGAAGGAAGAAATGGAAGAAAGAGGGCTAGTGGATATATACAGAGCTTTTCATCCCAAGAAAGCTGAATGCACATTTTACTCCAGCACACATGGAACATTCTCCAGGATAGATCATGCTGAGCCACAAAGTATATCTCAATAAAATAAAAAGATATAAATTGTGTCAATTATTTTCTCAGACCATGATGCATTGAAAATGGAAGTTAACCACACACAGAAACAGGGAGTCAAACCAAACACCTGGAAATTGAACAGTTCAATGTTGAACAACCAGTGGTCATAAAAGAAATCAAAGAGGAAATCCAAACATTCCTGGAACAAATGAAAATGAAGACACAAATTATCAGAACTTGTGGGGCACAGCAAAAGCAGTGTTAAGAGGAAACATTATAGCTCTGCAAGCATTCATCAGGAAAAAGGGCCACATAAATATTCTGACTTCATAGCTCAAAACATTAGGAAAAAAAAAACCAACCAAAGGAGCCCAATCCACGAAGAAAGAAGGAAATAATAAAACTTAGGAAATCGATGAGCTGAAAGCCCAAGAAAACAATCCAAAAAGATGTATATCTCACGGAGGTATAATAAAATACTTAAAAAAATAAACAGACCGTGGCAAAAAAATTAGTAAAAAAATTAAAATAAATAAATAAATATGCATAACTGCAGGCCTTCTGAATGCAAAAGATATCTCAAACATAAATATCCTATGATGAAGCAATTTCATATCCTAAGCCCCGGTTTTGCTTGGGGGATCTTATGTGGTGTTGGGATTTGAATCAACGTCTGCAGGATGCAAGAAAAGTGTCCTAACCCCGCTCCTACTTTCTTCCTGGCCCAAGTAAAACTTTTCTAAAATGTAAGACATTAGGTAATTTGATCAAAATTTCTTTAGTCCCTGGGAAGTTTTTCATCATGATTTTGTATATGGGATGCATTTAGTCATTCTACAACTTATTATTAAGTCAAAGATTCTTTCTTCCTTTGAACCATTCTCCTCTTTTCCCCTAATCAAACAAAACTACTATATTTGCACTGGCTCACTTACAAATGATTTTGACAATCCAACAATAAACTGGTAAAATGAACAAAAGTAACTCAAATTTTTAAAAACATGTTAAAATGTAAATTGGTAAGGTTTATCTATTGTAAATGCAATTATAAATATAAAACCTAAAAACAATAATAAAATAAGTTGTATACTGAAATAAAAAAGATTAATGAAACCAAGATCTGGTTCTTTTAAAAAATAAACAAGATCAAAAAACCACTTGAAAGACTTGTAAAGACAGGGAAATAGAGAACCCCAATAAATAGAATCAGAAGTGAAAACGGGGGATATTGCAACAGAAACCACAGAAATCCAAATGCTCATCAGAAATTGCTTTGAGAAACTGTATGCCACGAAACATGAGAACCTGGAATAAATGGATAAATTTCTGAAGTCCTATAACCTTCCATGGCTGATAAAATAAGATCTGCAATACCTGAATAAGCCTACCACCATCAAGGATATTGAAACAGTAATTAAAAAGTCTGTCCAAACACAAAAGCCCAGGTGCATATGGATTATCTAGTGAATTCTTCCATACCTTTAAGGAGGACTGTTGGGGACAGTGCTGGGGTCCCCAGCAGTGCTGGGAAGTGAGTTCCCTTCTACCTCCGAAGCTGGCAGGGAATGGATGAAGACTCAGGAATCCAATGCAGTTTTAAAAGGCTTTATTTATCACAGGTTCAGGCATACAAATCCACAATAGGAAAAACCCTGTGCTTAGGACTCCTGGCTAGAACCCCAGCCACGTGTAGGCCAAAATGGCGGCCACGTGTAAAGGCCCTGTAAAGAGGAGACAAAGACAAGACTCCAAAGGAGGGTGTGAGCTCACAAAAGAGAGCCCAAAAAGAGAGAGCGAGAGAGGAAGCAGGCTAGTTTTATACCCCTGCAACTCAGACCTACCTCCCACTATTATGGAAAGCAGGGAGGGTCAAATGCACTCAGGTAATTTCTCCCAGCACCTCACCTAGGCCCTTTTATATGCTAATGTCTTGAGCCAAGATCTGCCTGGAAAAGCCTTTATAGGGTAGAAAAGGGGTTTCGAGATGACTTGTCACTGTACTTGTCTAATACTAGTACCAGTTAAATATTTCTCCAAGCCTTCACAAGTCTCATCTACTTCACGGTAGTTTTGTATTTTAGTTGTCTTTGAGTTATCAGGGAGCCATGCTTGCTTGGAGGCAAACAGCATTTCTCTTTGGTCTAATTATTTAGGGATCCAACGTGGCCAGGCAAATATGCTGGTATGATTTAGCTAGTCCCACGATGATTGTGGTAGCATGAGAGAATATTTATACCAGCTAGTACAGAATACATGGTCAGATAAACTGCCACACTTAGACTACCCCCTTATCTTAGAAGTGATTTGCAGGCTGCAATTCAGAGCAGATGCAGAGGCTCTTAGAGGAGTCCTGCAACAGAGGACCTACTGCCAGTCCTTTTCAAGCTCTTCCAGGAAATAGAAAATACAGAAACACCCCCAAATAGTTTCTATGAGGCACATATTACCCTGACATCCAAAGCAGGCAGAGACAACACCAAAAAAAAAAAAAGAAAAATACTGATCAATCTCCCTGATGAACACAGATGCTAAGATCTTCAACAAAATACTAGCAAACAGAATCCAAAGACTCATCAAAAAGATTATACATCGTGACCAACTAGGATTCATCCCTAGAATGCAAGGATGGTTCAACATTAGCAAGTCAATTAACTTAATACATCATATCAATAAGAGAAAAAATAAATGCCATATGATCATATCAATAGATGCAAAGAAAGCATTTGACAAGATCCAACATCTGTTCATGATAAAAACTCTCCATAAAATGGGAATTGAAGGAACCTTCCTCAATATAGTCAAAGCCACAGCGAGTATTATTCTCAATGGAGAAAAACTGAAAAGCCTTCCCCCTTAAGATCAGGGACAAGACAAGGTTGCCCACTCTCACCTCTTTTTTCAATATAGTACTGGAAGTACTTGCCATAGCAATCAGAGAAGAAAAGGACATTAAGGGCATCCAGATAGGCAAGGAAGAAGTCAAGCTATCACTATTTGCAGATGACATGATATTATGCCAAGAGAACCCTACACTCTTTACCAAAAAGCTCCTAGAAACAATAGATACCTATAGTAGATTGGCAGGGTGCCAATACCCAAAAAGTCAGTGGGTTTCCTATATACAAATCAATACACAAAAAATCAGTGGATTTCCTATATGAAAATAACAAAAGAGAGTGAATGGATATTAAGAAAATGATCCCATTCACACTTCTGTCACAGAAAATCAAATACCTAGAAACCAGCTTAATGAAGAGTGTAAGGGACCTATACAAAGAAAACTTTAAAATGTTGCTTCCCCCGAGTTTTGATTAAGAATTTATTTTTCTCTTGGGATATATATTTTTTCTTTTTGTGTCATACCCAGCAATGATCAGGAGTTACTCCTGGCTCTGCACTCAGGAATTACTTCTGGTGGTGCATATGTGCTGGGGATCAAACCTGGGTTGGCCACATATAAAGCAAATGCCCTACTACTGGACTTTTGCTCTGGACCAGTGGGATATCTTTTATTATATATCAAGCATGGTATTATTTGTAAATGGTTTTATTTTATTGAATGCTAGTAGGTCTGACCAAATATTTTTGAAGTTCAAAATTTTTGAACAGATGCTTCTCATTTTGAAAAGTTATTAATTATAATACCTTTGTGTAACTATGCTTAGGCAAATTTATTTCTCATTCTTCTAAGTAGTATGTGTGTATATATATATATATATATATATACACACACACATATATATAAATATGTGTGTGTATATATATTGCAACAAGCCAGACGACCCCCACTCCATGAGGGCCTCCATTTTCCACATCGGACTTCTCTCACGCCAGAACTCCACCCAGCAGACCAGCCTATCACAGCCTGGCTCATGCGGTCGCTAGTGCCACACGGTTCATCAATAAATGCTGGACTTAGAGATGACTACAAGAGTATTCTACCTGCACGGCAGAGCCTGGCAAGCTACCCGTGTTGTATTTGATATGCCAAATACCAGTAACAATTATAGACCTCATTCCGGAATGGATTGAGGCTGTTTATGTTTCTGGAGCAATCAGATGCCCTTGGGCTCTACTAGCATGAGACAGGACATATGGAGATGTTACTGGGGCCCACTCGAGCAAATCGATGATGAACAGGAAGACAGTGATACAGTGATATATATATATATATATAATATTTAAAGTTTTTTATATATATATATAACTTTAAATTTTCTGTGTTATAAACAGCATGCATAAATATTTTAATATTCCCTCATTTTGGGGCTTTATTCCTGGTTCTTCTGGGACTGATTTCTTTTTTTTTTTAAGTGTAAGATACATTCTGAAAAGATAAGAATTGTGGGAGAAAAAAAAATAAAATAGTTGATACTTAAAAAATGTTCATCTGCAATATTTTTTAGGTGCTGTGAGAGTGTAAAGAAATACAGAATTTTCAGCTGTGTGAAGCAGTTTTCCATAGAATCCCGGAAAATTGGATCAGTACTTGCATTTTAATCCCTGTACAATGACAACATTTAAAAATATTGGCTACTTCATGTGAAATTATTTTAGATCTGTGTAAAACGCGTGTGTAGCCAACGTGCCAAGTGCAAAGCAATTTCCAGTGCATTAAAGTTCTGTACATTCAGATCACCTGTACACACCAGGAAAATCATGGTGGGAAAGCTTGCATTTGTAAACAACCAAGTCACAAGTTAAATGAATGAAGGGGCCAGCTCTGTGAGTCGTAGAAGCAGTCCTTTGAACTCTGTGGCTTTATCAGACAGAATTGCAGAAGTCATCCAGGAACCTATGCAACTGGGTTTGTGCAACAAGTGGGTGGGGCTGTGAGTTTGGTTTAGTGGGTTTTGATTAAAGAATTAGTGGGGTGTGGCTTCTGTGGCCCATGGCCCTCGTGAGGGTACAGAGCTGGTAGCCACAGAGTCACCATAGTGAACACTGCAGAATGTGCTCTGAGCTTCGTAGGCTAAAATTCTTGCCTTGCCCAAAGTCATCATGAATGACAGGCATGTCTGTCATATGCAATCAGCCCATGGAGCCTCATAAGAGTGACTGACCCTGTCCCCAGCACACGGCCATCTCCTGATTATTTGATGGCTTTTAGCGTGGTCCAAAGGTTTGTATTTCATAATACCGTGGATTCCTGCTTCCTTAGACAGCCTCCAGTGTTGACTGCATTTTCTTTCATCTGCCACATCTGCACCAGATCAGAGTAAACCCATGCCAGAAGGTTTTCAAGTATTGAAGCAACTGTGAAGGCAGAAGATGCCCTGGAGCCCAAAGCATCTGTCTCACAAGCATAAGGCGTCCAGTTCCCTCCCACTCTGCACGCATGCGCCAAATGCAACCTTCCACTTTCCCCCACACTGAGGGGAAGGGATGCAGAAATAGCTCAAAAGACTGAATACTTGTTGGGGGCCTGTTCTATCCTTGACCCTGCATGGCCCCCTGCACTGAGCACTTTGAAAGTAGCTCAGATAACTACTTTGAAAAAAAAATGGAAAGAGCTTGACATACAAATTTTAGTATAATTTTTGTTTGTTTCTGGGACTCTCCTGGCTGTGCTTGGGGCTTCCTCCTGGCTCTGCACTCAGGGTTCACTCCTGGCAGGACTTGGGAATAAACTCGGATAACTGCATGGAAGGCGAGCTCCTTACCTGCGGCACTACCACTCTAGCCTATAAATGTTAGTATTTAATTTAAAAAACTTTAAATTCTACCTTAAAGAAAGAAAAAGCAAGGAATAATTTCTGTAACTTCATAATGATAATGTATACTAATGATGTAACTCCAGCTTACATTAGAGTTACAAGTGCTGTTTTGTTCTCTTTTATCATGACATTGTGTCAGTTACTTGCCTTGCTCTTGTTCTTCACCCCTAAATCTCTTATACTTTAGCTCACTCCTTTCTCCTTTAGCTCACTTGCTTTCTCCCTTCCCTGGCAAGCACAGAAGGCATGCAGACCATACCTTGGCAGCGTGGTAACATACAGCGTGTGTTTCTGAAGATTTTAGGACATAATCCAAGAATGAAGCCAAGTAGTATGGCTAGATCTGAAAGTGAAATATTCAGAAATAATCATGTAAATTCTGATGGAACTCCAGAGAGAAAGGAACAATGGGGATGAAACTAGGAAAGACCATTGGAGAGATTTAAAAAAAGGATAAAGTAACTTGCAATATAATATGCAAAGCTATTTATCATTCAGGTAGTATGGTAAACAAACGATATCATTGGTCTAATGAATATAAAAATAGTTGTATAATTATCTTACGAGCAGTCATTCTGCTGATTGATCTGTCATCAGTGCTAATTTATCCCCATTAACTATTTGCCATGAGCTCTGGAGATGTGATGCTTCCTGAATTCAATTTTAATCATTTTTCTATAAAGTTAGAATAAAATTACACACATATAATTCAACTGATCTGTAGCTTACCTGATATGATCTGCTTTATTATTTATCCAGTAAGATTACTTAGATTTTATTCAATGAGAGCATTTAATAGACATAAATTTCATTAAGGTCTGCAAGTATCCAACAAAACCTTGCTTTGATTGGGGTTTTGATTTGTCTGCATGCTTTTACTTTGTTGTATTCTGTTTTTATAAACTGCTAATACTCGCATGTAAATCTCAAAATTACCATTAAGTCATTCAGTGTACAGTTCATTGAGTTTTAGTTTGGAAACATTATGGCTAGAAACTACAGAACATTTTAATATGCCCTGAAGAATGCCATTTTCAGTAACCTCACCCTGATCATCCTTCAGCCAAGAACTGAGTTCCAAAAAGAGTTGCTCATCTTGAATATCTCACAGTAGTGGATGTTGTGACCTATTATGCCTGGTTGCTTTATTTGGACATAAACTTACCATAACTGTTGTATCACCTGAGTTCAAATTTTGCCTGCCTTTTAATATATGTGGTAACATGAACTTTAGACAACAAAGCCACTTATATTTTATTTAATAATGTCTTTATTTTGTTTCTTTTTTTGTGTTTTGTTTCTTTTAATACACTGAATAATATTTTGCCATTGTGATACACTGGCATGTGATAGGGTCAAATGGAAATGTTACTGGCGCCCACTCGAGCAAATCAATGAACAACGGATGTCAAGTGATCAAGTGATCAAATGAATAATATTTTATTTAATTCTATAATGCAATAGAGATATAGAAAAGGAGGTACCTGATATCTGCAATGAAATATCTTGCTTACATGATTAGGTAAGAAAATATATATAATTGCTGTAATATAATGTGTATATATGTATATATAGCTGTTTTATATATATAAAACGAGAAGATAGTATATATATAAATATATGTCACTATATTCCCGTTTTATATATATATAAATATATATATATCACTATCTTCCCATTCATCATCTATTTGCTAGAGCGGGCACCAGTAATATGTCCATATATCCTGTCTCATGCTAGTAGAACCCAAAGGCATCCGCTTGCTCCAGGAACATAAAGAGCCTCAAACCATTATATTAGGTCATGGGAATGACCTAATATAAATGTTACTGGTATTTGGCATATCAAATACAACACGAGCAGCTTGCCAGGCTTGCCATGCGGGTGGCATACTCTTGTAGTGACCTCTAAATAAAGCATTTATTGATGAACCACGTCTGCTAAGCGGCCGCACGAGCCGGCTGTGATAGTCTGGTCTGCTGGGTGGAATTGTGACTAGAGGGAAGTCCGGATGTGGAAAATGGAGGCCCCCATGGAGTAGGGGAGGGGGCTGGGGCTTGTTGTGAGGCTCTGCTGGGGTAGCAGGCCCGGGCTAGAACCCGCCATGCCTCCCGGGTGCCTCATGAGCGGCTGGACACAGGGAGAGCAAGTAGCAGCTCTGCCCCCATGTCTGAGCGTCTCTGGTTCAGCATACCTGGGCTGGATTGAAAAAAAACTGCTGCAGGGTGGGTGTCGATAATCCGGCGCTGTGATAGTCTGGTCTGCTGCAACTTGACAAACACTATATATGTATATATATGTGTATGTATGTATGTATATATATATATATATATATATATATATATATATATATATACCTGACAAACAACGGGAAGACAAGTGACTATATATATATTGTCACTTGTCTTCCCGTTGTTTCTCAAGTTGCCGAGCAGGCACAGTAACATCTCCATTCATTGGAAATGAGGTCCATTAATGTTACTGTTTTTGGCATATCGATATACCACAGGTAGCTTGCCAGGCTCTGCAAGCTACCTGAGGGGGACTCAACGGCTGGATGCTCATGCCTTGCACGCAGGGAGCCCTGGCACCTGTCCCCAGCACCACATGGTTTCCTGAATCAGCTGGGCCCTGAAGTCAACAAATACCACTTATGTCCCTCTCCCAAAATGACAATTGTCCTTGATTAGGAGATAGGGAAAATTAAAGCCAATTTTCTTGCCTGGCACCACCTGGATTAAATTTCCATGAATCTGGTGAAGTGGTTAAGGACGAGTAGACCGTAGATCAAGTGTCACAAACTTAGCACTGAGATTGGACATCATTGGGGAAACTCTCCATTTTGTTGTCTGATTTAGGAGCCTTTCTAAGACTTTCTCAACTGTTTTTAGTTTCCCTTAAATGATGGCTGTTTTGTCAGGGAGGGAGTGTTTCAAGAACTACATGCTACCACTCTTCTTTTTAAAATAAACACATTTCACACAATTTAAACTCACTACTTCTCAGCACCTGTTTCCTCCACTGGAAAAGAAAAAGAACTCTGGGGAAACTGACACAACTGTAGAGAATAAATAACTAGGAATTTGTTTCGCTTTTCGGTTGGAGAGGCCATACCCAAATGTGCATAGTGATTACTCCTGATTCTGTGCTCAAGGGTCACTCTTGGCAGGGTTTGAGGGAGCTTATGTGGTGACATGGATGAAACATAGGTTGGTTTCATACAAGTCAAGGAAACTTTCATCCCTTCTATCTCTGTGGTCCTCAAGAATTTGATCATTAAAATAGATAAAACATTTTTTAAAAGTCTCGTTAGATTCAATAAAGAGCAGACCTAAGTACTTAAGAAGATTAATTGAAATATAAAATTTTAATAGTCTTGTGAAAATATACCAATAATATATAAGAAAATACATTTAAAATATTTAATAAATGTTCAGGTTGCCACCCATCAATCCATATAAACTTATTAGAGAGAGAGTCAAATATATACATGATAAATTTTAGAGGAAGTTTCACCAACATTTCTATACAACCAAATTTAACCAAATTGTAATTATACAAATTTGTCTTATATAACCAAATTGTGTTAATATCTATTTTTTAAATCTAGGAGCATCTAGTATATTGAACAAAAAGTAAGTTAAGAGACCAGACCAAGTGGTAATTCAGAATTAATATGAGTGATAGAGACTAATTTCAACCTTATTTCTATGGAAATAGCTTCTGGGTTAGCAACAGTTTTGACTCAAAGCAAGAAATGTTTATTTGAAAGATTATTTTCTGATTACATATAAGTATAAGAAAATGAAAAAGCAGGTCATACATCACTGTATCACTGTATCACTGTCTTCCCTTTCATCATCGATTTGCTCAAGCGGGCCCCAGTAACATCTCCATATGTCCTGTCTCATGCTAGTAGAGCCCAAGGGCATCTGCTTGCTCCAGGAACATAAAGAGCCTCAATCCATTCCGAATGAGGTCTATAATTGCTACTGGTATTTGGCATATCAAATACTACACGGGTAGCTTGCCAGGCTCTGCCATGCAGGTAGCATACTCTTGTAGTCATCTCTAAGTCCAGCATTTATTGATGAACTGCGCGCCACAAGCGGCCCCCGGCGAGCGCTGGGTGGAGTTCTGACGAGAGAGAAGTCCAGATGTGGAAAATGGAGGCCCTCATGGAGTGGGGGGTCGTCTGGCTTGTTGCAAGGCTCTGCTGGGGTGGCGGGCCAGGGCTAGAACCCACCATCCCTCCTGGGCGCCTCGTGAGCAGCTAGGCACAGGGAGAGCCAGTAGCAGCTCTGCCCCATGCCTTTGCGCTTTTTTTATTTCTGGGTCACATCCAGCAGTGCTCAAGGGACCATATGGATACGGGGGATTGAACGGTGTCAGCCACATGAAGAGCAACTCCCTACCTGCTGTGCTATCACTCCGGCCCTGAAGTGATTCTTAAATCAAGTCTGAGCCCAAAGTAACAGGCTGTGGGGGCTGCAGAGTGCATAAGGCCGACACTGTCAATCCCTGGTGCCACGTGGTTCCCCCCCCAAAGGAACCCTGTGCCCTGCCCAATTTTTTTTTTGGGGTCACACCCAGCTCTTCTCAGGGGTTACTCCTGCCTCTACACTCGGGAATTACTCCTGATGGTGCTTGGGGACCATATGGGAGGCCAGGGGATCAAACCTGTGTCAGCCACATGCAAGGCAAGTGCCCTCCCCACTACTATTGCTCCAGTGCCCGGAGACAGTGCTGCTTGTGCCGTGTGGGTTGTTTAGCAGAGCTGAATACTGGTCTAGCCGCCCACCCACTCACACGATGTTTGAATCCCGGTAGCACACTGGACGTACTGTGGTTGGCTGGTCCAGTGTGAACTGTTTCTTCCAAAAGTCCCAGGTTGCAGCTGCCGTTGGGAAGCAGAAAGGCTGCCCCACATGATCATATCCAGTCATTCTAAGAAATAGGCAATAGGCCCTCTAGAGCTGCCCAGGTTTTATGGAGCAACCAAGACTTTTGCCTTGGCGCTCAGGCACTAAGGAAGGTCAGACGGCTTTCCTCTACGCGGGAGGCAGAGTCTGGGCAGTATGAGTTTTTCCTTGAGGAGGCGCTGGACTTACAGCTCCTGAGCCCACCGGCATACAGCCGAGCTGCAACATGGAATGCTTGGTGACGTTTACAGTCCAATCCAATGACTCATTATAATTGCATTTCAGAGCTTTATATAAGGGTTTAGCCATAAACCCCAAACTGGGAATCCAGAAAGAGAGAATTCTGGCATTCACAGGAGTCTCTGTAAGGTTCCTGTTCACGACATCCGGCCGCTCTGAGCTTTCTGACCAGCCTTCTCCTGTTCCTCTGTGTTCATGAAATACAGCAACTTCCTGACCAGCTTTTTCCTCCGTCCCTCTGGTGTGATGAGACACCAAGATGGAGGTAAACGAGCTCTAATTCTCTCAGCAGGGAACTCCCAACAGTACAGTGGAAAAGGTGGGCCAGGGAGCCCCTCACTGCTGGCCAACCGAGGCTTGATCCGCAGATCCCACGGTTCCCGTGCACTGCCAGGAGGAATTCCTGAGCGCAGAGCCAGGATTAAGCTCTGGGCATAGTCCAGTGTGCCCCCAGCCCTAACACAGAAGGGGGCGGGCTGTATTAGGCAGGAAACCCTACCAGTACTGTAAACCACAGTGCCAAAGGCAAGAAAAACAAGGCTCCTGCCAGGGGCAGGCTTGATATTTGCAAGCCTGAAAATCAGGACTAATTTTACAAATCATAGTGCCTCAATGAAGAAATTTTTTAAAGCTGCAGTTTAGGGACTGGGTAGGGCATCTGCCTTGCACGCGGCTGGCCCGGTTCGATCCTTGGCATCCCATATGGTTCCCCAAGCACTGCCAGGATTAATTCCTGAGTGTAGATCCAGGAGTAACCCCTGAGCATTGCTGGGTGTGACCCCCAAAAAAGCTGCCGTTTAAACCTAACTGCAGAGCACTATGGTTTAGAGCCCCCGGATGGCCATGCTTACTGCACACCATGTCCACTCAAGGCTAGCGTTTTCTTCTCATGGGTTCTTGGTTGAAAACGTGTTGGATAGATCACAAAAGGGGATAATCAGACAACTGGATCAAGAGCCCTGACCTAGTCAGGGTTTGGAAGGACAGCGTTCGCACCAATCACGAGGCCAGCTCGGGGTGACCCTCCTCCAAGGGACTGGCCGACCAGGTCCTCATGCATTTCCTAGTAGAGCTCAGGAATTCCTGACCCAGGATCCTGTGTATTCCGTCTCCTGAAGACAACCTATGAGGTCCCAAAGGATATCTTGGAGGCATTCAGGAAACCCCGTGGAATTAAATGCAGATGGCTGTTTTGGTCACCAAAGGAATTCCAACAGACAAATCAAGAAAGCAAGAGAACGAATGACTGGACCAAAACCCACAGGCATAAAGTCCAGAATGTCACTCTGCAATTTCTAGCTCTTGACGGTTTCCCACGTAACCTATCATGATCACCCCAGGATTAAAATCTTCCCCCTTAACAGAAAGACCAACTACAGCCCCAAACACACCTGAAATGAGGCTTCAGCCAAGCCTCTGGACCAAACTGCTCGGGTGGTGCCTCTGCGGCGCCCAGTACAGGAGCCACGAGTACAGGTCATACATTCAAATAAGAATTTGTTTGATATCTCCCCCTAAGCTCTTTCATGGCCATGAGGCACTAGTCAAAATAATGCTTGAGAATTCCCATTGAACAGTATGTATTTATCTTTTTATTTGACTTACTTATTCAAATTTTGTTTCCTTAATGTTTACCCTGTGAAAGTTTAATGTTCAGATTTTCTCTGACCTACCAAATTAACCTTGTACATATTATATTGCAGTCTGTTTCCTGACTTCTCTATTATATTCGACTTAGACTAAATTAATTATTTTCTATTTAAGACAAGATCAATACTTCCGATTCCTCACAGTCCCACCAAGAGCATATATTGCATCAGGTACCTAATTTATATGTTCAGCACATCACTTCTGGCCTCTCACTGTGATTGCAAAACCTGCATTTGTTTTCTCAGACTGAGCGTGTGAGTTTTTTGTTCTATATTTTAAATCTTCACTCCCAAGACAATTTCTTCTTTGGTAAAATGCATACTTTGGGAAAATTTCTGTCTTCTCTATATCATATGTGACCTGTGATATAATCTTATCATTTTTTAGAGATTTGTTTCTGAAACAAATCCTAAAAGGTATATTTCTCACACTTAAAATTGATATGCTAAGTCTAATTTGTGAATTGCTTGAAAGGGTATTTTCTTTGAAATGAAATATAGTAAATGCATTTTGTATTATAACATTTCATTTATACCTGCCTAATTATGCTATGCAAATTTAAAAAATTATGGCCACACCTGGCTGTGCTCAGTGATTACACTTGACTCTTTGTTTTGGTATCACTCCTGGTGGATTGAACCAGAATTTGCTGCATGCAAAGCAAGGGCCTAAACTCTTGTGATATCATTTTGATTGTATTACTGAGTGCTTTATATGTATGCCCAAACCAGCATTATTGAGTATTTAATACATGCAGAAGTGCTTTATATATGCATTAGCGAAGTAACCTACAAAGCAAGTTTATATAACATATCTCTGGAAATGATCATTTGAGACCCAGGAGTTATGCAAATTAAGGAAATACAGTTAGCAAGGGGTCTGTATTTAGTATCAAGGGATCATTCAATATGTTAACAACTCCAGTAGATTTTTACTTTAAAATCATTCTAGTAGTGATCAGTGAAGCCCCTTATTAGGAAACACAGGTTATTGGCTCTTAATAAATGTACATTTTTAATTGCACACATGCTTTTATAAGTTTTGATGTGGATCTCTCAATGGATACTCTGAAGCAGAGAAGGAAAAATCTGTTTTTCTACCAAGGGCCATATTTGAATATCTATGACCTCATGCATAGGCCATACAATATAGACAGATGAGCCTTGGGTAGCCAGTGAGAAATGTGTGTGTGTGTGTGTGTGTGTGTCCCTGTCATGAATCAGGGCCAGATCACATGATTTTCAGGATCTTCCGCGGTTTATACTGGATTATACATTCCCCATCCCAGCTCTAAAGGAAAGAAATTCAGAGAATTGACGATGCCTTGAGTCACCAGTAGGAGCAGAAGTTTAAGGCACAGCCTGAGAACAGGAATGAAACACTGACTTCACCACCAGGCAAGAGCTAGTTTCCTTTCCATGTGGAAAGGAAACTGGATGAGATGGGTAGCAGCTTTGAACTACATTATTAAATAACCAAACGTTGGCTTGCATTTTGTCAGAGTAGCTCTCATTTCTGTTGAAATAGAAAGTCTACTTAGTGGTTTAAAGATGACTTGAAACTGTCCCCAGGTCAAATTCTTGCCCTCATTGAAAGCCCTCCACAGTAACCACTGGGTGATAATGTTTATGACAGCTGCCTACACTGCTGTGAGCTTAGCGTAGGTTATTGCCCAGACTTCATTGCGCACAACATTTGTTCCTGAAGTTGATACAGTTTCTGTATATGTCATGATCTGTATCTTACAGCTCGTTAGCTAAACTGGGCTTTAAAACATGAAGACTTAATTAGTGAGATTGACAAACTAGGCCAGGAAAAGTCTCAGGTTTTGTGTTAGCACTGCAGGCTCTGTCTCCTCTGTTCTGATGGCTCAGGAGGCCTCTCCGTAACCTAGAGCCATCGACCTTTCCCAGCTCCTAAATCAGCTGAATAGGCTCCTTCGGGGGTGAAAAGGCCATTTTGATGTAAGTTACTTACCAGGGCATCTGCCATCTACGCTCTTAGTTGACTCCTCTGCCAGCCATTTACATTCCTCAAAAATAATAAAGTCTTCCTGAGGCATAAAGGTCTAATGTTAGTTTTATTTTGTCATTTTTATAAATTTAGTGCAAAATTAGAAGGAAAAATTGCAAAATCCAAAATTGATGGGCCATGACCTATTATTTATTGAAGAGGAAATTGTATATATTGTTATGTATTAGTATGCATATATAGTATGCATATATGGACATGTAATGCGATTTTTAGATGACTGCTGGACTAGAGCCATTACAGACCGGATTGCAGGGGATGTCAAAAGATCACGTGGCCACCCACCTACAAGATGGTCAGACTTCTTCGTCAAGACCCTGAATGAATGGTTTGAGGCTCTTCGCATTCCTGAAGCAACCAGATGCCATTGGGCTACACTGGCATGTGATAGGGTCAAATGGAAATGTTACTGGTGTCTGCTGAAGCAAATCGCTGAATAACGGGATGTCAAGTGATCAAGTGATTAGTATGCAGACTAATAGAAATATTCAAATATGAAAATGTTACATTCAAACTAAAGTAACAAGGAAAATTAACTGACTTATTAATACTTTCAGAAAAAATAGACACTAAAAGTTAGAATACATTATTAGTAGATTAAATTTTAGGAAATATTTGCATAAGATCTCAGGGAGTCATTTTATTACTGTGCCTCAGAAGACACCAAATGGTTTATCATAGCAAACTAATATTGTAGTTTGGGACTTTTATAAAATCAGAAAGGAGAAAAAACTATATAAATTGTTTATTTTAAAATTCCATTAATTGAATTTTGCCCAGTCTTTATTAAAAAGTCACTATATGTCAAAGTGAAAATTGTGTTACTAGGTATATATATATATATATATATATATATATATATACTTTTTCACAGAGATATATATACATGTATATATATATATATATATATATATATATATATACTCACAGAGACTCACAGACATGGGGCAGACCTGCTACTGGCTCTCCCTGTGCCCAGCTGCTCACGAGGCACCCAGGAGGGATGGTGGGTTCTAGCCCTGGCTCGCCACCCCAGCAGAGCATTGCAACAAGCCAGATGACCCCCCACTCCATGAGGGCCTCCATTTTCCACATCCGTACTTCTCTCTCATCAGAACTCCATCCAGCAGACCAGCCTATCACAGCCCAGCTCATCAATAAATGCTGGACTTAGAGATGACTATAAGATTATGCTATCTGCACGGCAGAGCCTGGCAAGCTAGCCGTGTTGTATTTGATATGCCAAATACCAGTAACAATTATAGACCTCATTCTGGAATGGATTGAGGCTCTTTATGTTCCTGGAGCAAGCAGATGCCCTTGGGTTCTACTAGCATGAGACAGGACATATGGAGATGTTACTGGGGCCGCTCGAGCAAATCCATGATGAGCGGGAAGACAGTGATACAGTGATATATATATAAAACCCTATATATATAACCCTATATATAACCCTATATATATAT
>JAJIBD010037806.1:0-19747 GCA_021461705.1 Cryptotis parvus
AAGTACAGTTAAGACCATTAGCAGGTGGTCAGTTTTTGTGTATGTGTGTCCATTCATTTATTGTAGCACATATAGTTTCATTTCACCTAATATCCATGTTGAACAACTGACGCCCATAGTCCGGAATCTATCATTTGTTTTTAGAGAACTGGAGGGCTCTGCTTAGCACTGGCCAGAGAGAGAGAGAAGAGGTTCTTTTCCCATGAGGCCTGTGGGTTGTGTAGAGGTTACAGCTCAAATTCATGCCACAAAGTGTGGCTTCCTAGCATAAAATGACAGGCAAGGAATCTCCAGGGTCAAGGAAAAGAAGAGAGCAGGTCCAGTGAGAGACCTGAAAGGAATCAGGGTTGGGTGCAGACTTGAAATATTTTGGCTTGTAAATATTGGGCAGATGGGCAAAAGCACCGAAAGTACTAGAATTTGAGTTCATGTGAATGTATTGCCACTGGCTGCTGTGTAGACCTGTAGGCAGGTATTCAGGTCCTTAGCCAATGGACATGCAGTTTAAAACAGGTCTGTCTCTCCCAACTTTTATCCCTATTAGGTGAAAAGGCTGATCAAAAGGGCCAGGTGACGTGCACAGGCCGAGGAAGTTCTACATTATGGGAAAGCTACTCTGGCCGATGCTGATTTTAGCTAGTCTTCAAAATTGATTTTGCAGCATCATGGATTTCAAATGGATATTACTAATGTATCTTAAGAAACTCTGTGCTCTGCTTCTGTTGTTTCCCTCCCTCCATCCTGAATAAACCTTGCAGCCAAGTTCCCTAATGAAACTCATGCAGGCTGAAAAGATGAACCCAGGGAGGTCAGAAAGCAGACATTCGTCGGTAGCCTCCCGCGGCACTCAATCAGATTATTGCCACTGTATGATTCAATTTGATAAGGGAAAAGCAATGGCAATGACCTGTAGCAAGTAGCTGAAAAGGGTGACATCTAAAAGCTCCCATTGCCTGATAATTTTCCTATTAAAACTGGCACAGATATATATTAAGTCTGGAAGTGACCACAGGCAGCATTTCTGGAAAATTATGTAGTAGATTGTAGCTAGAACATGGAAACAGATATTAGAAATAAAGTGAATCAAGCCCATCTGAAATATGTGATGCTATCATATACAACAAAACAAACCAAACCTTTAGGAAGAAATTCACCTTTCTTTTATAGCCAGTTTTAGTAGATTGCTCTACTTTTTAACAAAATATTTCCTTGGTAAAGTAATTCATTAGTCTACCCTAATATGCTTTTATTATACAGCCCCAGTAAGATAGGCAACCCCCATTTAAAAAAATTATTATACCACCTTGAGATATACAGTTAAAAAGTGTTTATATTTGGGTTTCAGTCATACAGTGTTACAACACCCATCTCTCCACCAGTGCCCATTACAATCCACCAATGTCCCATGATTTTGCCCTGTTCCCCAGCCTGTCTCTATGGCATGCAAATTTCTCTTTGCATGCCACTCTCTCTAACTTCTCTCACTATCTCTCTCTTTTCCTTCTTTTTACACACTGTAAAAGAAGCACTTTACACACTTCTTCTCTCTCTCTCTAACTCTCTCACTATCTCTCTCTTTTCCTTCTTTTTACACACTGTGGTTCGCAATATATACAGTTAGAGGTTACCATAATATCCTTTTGCTATGTTCAATGCTCAGTTCTATGCTGGTATTATCATTTACGATAATTATTAGTACACTGTTCCTTTCTCTGTATTGTCTAACCTCTGACTCCCAAACATTTGCAGTCGGTTCTACACACTGCCAAGACCTCCTGATCCATGTTTTGTCTGGCTGTAGATATTGGTATCATGCTATTTTTATATCCCACAAATAAAGGCAGTCATTCTATATCTATCCTTTTTCCCTCTGGCTAACTTCACTCAACATGATCCTCTCCATGGCCATCCATTTATAGGCTAATTTCATAACTTTGTTTTTCCTAACTGCTGCATAGTATTCCATTATGTACATGCACCACAGTTTCTTTTATCCAGTCATCAGTTCTCAGGCACTCTGGTTTTTTCCCAGATTCTGGCTATTGTGAATAGTGCTGTAATGAACATAAAAGTGCAGATGGTGTTGCTGCTGTGTGTTTTTGGCTTCCCAGGGTATATTCCCAGGAGTCGTATGGCTGGGTCAATTGGGAGCTCAATTTCTAGTCTTGGAGGAATGTCTATATTGTTTTCCAAAAAGGTTGTACCAGTCAACATTCCCACCAACAATGGATGAGGGTCTCCTTTTCCCGCATCCACACCAGCACTTGTTGTTCTTGCTCTTTTGGATATACACCAAGTCTCTGTGGTGTGAGATAATATCTCATTGTTGTTTTGATTTGCATCTCTCTAGTGATTAATGATGGTGAGCATTTTTTTCATATTTCTTTTGGCCATTTGATTTCTTCCTTGTCGAAGTTTCTGTTCATTTCTTCTCCCCATTTTTTTGATGGGGTTGTTTGTTTTCTTGTAAAAGTTCTACCAGTGCCTGATATATCCTGGATATTAACCCCTTATCAGATGGGTATTGGGTGAATATTCTTTCCCATTCTGTGGACTGCTTTTGTATCTTAGTCACTGTTTCTTCTGAGGTGCAGAAGCTTTTTAGTTTCATGTAGTCTCATATGTTTATCTCTGCTTCTAGTTGCTTTGTTAGTGGGTGTTTTATCTTCGAAGATGCCTTTAGCTTCAATGTTGTAGAATGCTTTTCCTATATTTTCTTCAACATACTTTATGGATTTAGGTTTGATGTTGACATCTTTAATCCATTTTGATCTGATTTTTGTGCATGGTGTTAAACAAAAGTCCAAATTCATTTTTTTACATGTAGCTGCCCACTTTTCCCAGCACCACTTGTTGAAGAGGATTTCCTTGCACCATTTTGTACTTTTTGCTCCTTTATCAAAGATTAAATGATCATGTATTTGAGGATGGGTGTCAGGATACTCAATTCTGTTCCATAGGTCCACAGGTCTGTTTTATTCAATTCCATGCTGTATTAATTACTGCTGCTTTATAGTACAGTCTGAAATTGGAAAAGGTGATGCCTCCCATCTTCTTTTTTCCCAAGGATTGCTTTAGCTATCCATGGGGATTTATTATTCTGTACAAATTTCAGGAGTGTTGGTCAATTTCTTTGAAGAATGTCATGGGTATTCTTATAGGGATCACATTTAATCTGTATAAAGCTCTAGGGAGTATTACCATTTGACAACATTAATTCTCCCAATCCACGAGCAGGGAATGTTTCCATTTCTTTTGTGGATCAAAAGACTGAATCCAACATTCTGCTGCCTATAAGAAACATATCTGAATAATCGGAGAAAACACAGACTAAAAGTCAAAGGCTGGAAGACAATTCTCTACATTAACAACTATTTGTAAAAGTCCAGGGTGGCCATCTTGTATCTGAAAACATAGACTTTAGGCTGAAAAAGGTTAGAAGGGACAGTGAAGGCCATTTCTTAATAATTAAGAAAGAAATTACACTCCTAAACATATATACACCCAATGAGGTGCCAGTAAACTACTTTAAAAAACTACTAATAGACTTCAAAGAAAACATTGACAGTAACACAATAGTATCAGAGATGTCAACATTGCTTTATTAACTATTGACACAATGATAAGACTGAAACTCACCAAGGAAATACTGCCTCTGAATGAAGAAATGGAAGAAAGAGGGCTAGTGGATATATACAGAGCTTTTCATCCCAAGAAAGCTGAATGCACATTTTACTCCAGCACACATGGAACATTCTCCAGGATAGATCATGCTGAGCCACAAAGTATACCTCAATAAAATAAAAAGATATAAATTGTGTCAACTATTTTCTCATACCATGATGCATTGAAAATGGAAGTTAACCACACACAGAAACAGGGAGTCAAACCAAACACCTGGAAATTGAACAGTTCAATGTTGAACAACCAGTGGTCATAAAAGAAATCAAAGAGGAAATCCAAACATTCCTGGAACAAATGAAAATGAAGACACAAATTATCAGAACTTGTGGGGGCACAGCAAAAGCAGTGTTAAGAGGAAACATTATAGCTCTGCAAGCATTCATCAGGAAAAAAGGGCCACATAAATATTCTGACTTCATAGCTCAAAACATTAGGAAAAAAAAAACCAACCAAAGGAGCCCAATCCATGAAGAAAGAAGGAAATAATAAAACTTAGGAAATTGATGAGCTGTAAGCCCAAGAAAACAATCCAAAAGATGTATATCTCACGGAGGTATAATAAAATACTTAAAAAAAAATAAACAGACCGTGGAAAAAAAATTAGTAAAAAAATTAAAATAAATAAATAAATATGCATAACTGCAGGCCTTCTGAATGCAAAAAGATATCTCAAACATAAATATCCTATGATGAAGCAATTTCATATCCTAAGCCCCGGTTTTGCTTGGGGATCTTATGTGGTGTTGGGATTTGAATCAACGTCTGCAGGATGCAAGAAAAGTGTCCTAACCCCCGCTCCTACTTTCTTCCTGGCCCAAGTAAAACTTTTCTAAAATGTAAGACATTAGGTAATTTGATCAAAATTTCTTTAGTCCCTGGGAAGTTTTTCATCATGATTTTGTATATGGGATGCATTTAGTCATTCTACAACTTATTATTAAGTCAAAGATTCTTTTCTTCCTTTGAACCATTCTCCTCTTTTTCCCTAATCAAACAAAACTACTATATTTGCACTGGCTCACTTACAAATGATTTTGACAATCCAACAATAAACTGGTAAAATGAACAAAAGTAACTCAAATTTTTAAAAACATGTTAAAATGTAAATTGGTAAGGTTTATCTATTGTAAATGCAATTATAAATATAAAACCTAAAAACAATAATAAAATAAGTTGTATACTGAAATAAAAAAAGATTAATGAAACCAAGATCTGGTTCTTTTAAAAAATAAACAAGATCAAAAAACCACTTGAAAGACTTGTAAAGACAGGGAAATAGAGAACCCCAATAAATAGAATCAGAAGTGAAAATGGGGGGGATATTGCAACAGAAACCACAGAAATCCAAATGCTCATCAGAAATTGCTTTGAGAAACTGTATGCCACCGAAACATGAGAACCTGGAATAAATGGATAAATTTCTGAAGTCCTATAACCTTCCACGGCTGATAAAATAAGATCTGCAATACCTGAATAAGCCTACCACCATCAAGGATATTGAAACAGTAATTAAAAAGTCTGCCCAAACACAAAAGCCCAGGTGCATATGGATTATCTAGTGAATTCTTCCATACCTTTAAGGAGGACTGTTGGGGACAGTGCTGGGGTCCCCAGCAGTGCTGGGAAGCGAGTTCCCTTCTACCTCCGAAGCTGGCAGGGAATGGATGAAGACTCAGGAATCCAATGCAGTTTTAAAAGGCTTTACTTATCACAGGTTCAGGCATACAAATCCACAATAGGAAAACCCTGTGCTTAGGACTCCTGGCTAGAACCCCAGCCACGTGGAGGCCAAAATGGCGGCCATGTGTAAAGGCCCTGTAAAGAGGAGACAAAGACAAGACTCCAAAGGAGGGTGTGAGCTCACAAAGAGAGAGCCCAAAAAGAGAGAGCGAGAGAGGAAGCAGGCTAGTTTTATACCCCTGCAACTCAGACCTACCTCCCACTATTATGGAAAGCAGGGAGGGTCAAATGCACTCAGGTAATTTCTCCCAGCACCTCACCTAGGCCCTTTTATATGCTAATGTCTTGAGCCAAGATCTGCCTGGAAAAGCCTTTATAGGGTAGAAAAGGGGGGTTTCCGAGATGACTTGTCACTGTACTTGTCTAATACTAGTACCAGTTAAATATTTCTCCAAGCCTTCACAAGTCTCATCTACTTCACGGTAGTTTTGTATTTTAGTTGTCTTTGAGTTATCAGGGAGCCATGCTTGCTTGGAGGCAAACAGCATTTCTCTTTTGGTCTAATTATTTAGGGATCCAACGTGGCCAGGCAAATATGCTGGTATGATTTAGCTAGTCCCACGATGATTGTGGTAGCATGAGAGAATATTTATACCAGCTAGTACAGAATACATGGTCAGATAAACTGCCACACTTAGACTACCCCCTTATCTTAGAAGTGATTTGCAGGCTGCAATTCAGAGCAGATGCAGAGGCTCTTAGAGGAGTCCTGCAACAGAGGACCTACTGCCAGTCCTTTTCAAGCTCTTCCAGGAAATAGAAAATACAGAAACACTCCCAAATAGTTTCTATGAGGCACATATTACCCTGACATCCAAAGCAGGCGAGAGACAACACCAAAAAAAAAAAAAAGAAAAATACTGATCAATCTCCCTGATGAACACAGATGCTAAGATCTTCAACAAAATACTAGCAAACAGAATCCAAAGACTCATCAAAAAGATTATACATCGTGACTAACTAGGATTCATCCCTAGAATGCAAGGATGGATCAACATTAGCAAGTCAATTAACTTAATACATCATATCAATAAGAGAAAAAAATAAATGCCATATGATCATATCAATAGATGCAAAGAAAGCATTTGACAAGATCCAACATCTGTTCATGATAAAAACTTCCATAAAATGGGAATTGAAGGAACCTTCCTCAATATAGTCAAAGCCACAGCGAGTATTATTCTCAATGGAGAAAACTGAAAAGCCTTCCCCTTAAGATCAGGGACAAGACAAGGTTGCCCACTCTCACCTCTTTTATTCAATATAGTACTGGAAGTACTTGCCATAGCAATCAGAGAAGAAAAGGACATTAAGGGCATCCAGATAGGCAAGGAAGAAGTCAAGCTATCACTATTTGCAGATGACATGATATTATGCCAAGAGAACCCTACACTCTTTACCAAAAAGCTCCTAGAAGCAATAGATACCTATAGTAGATTGGCAGGGTGCCAATACCCAAAAAGTCAGTGGGTTTCCTATATACAAATCAATACACAAAAAATCAGTGGATTTCCTATATGAAAATAACAAAAGAGAGTAAATGGATATTAAGAAAATGATCCCATTCACACTTCTGTCACAGAAAATCAAATACCTAGAAACCAGCTTAATGAAGAGTGTAAGGGACCTATACAAAGAAAACTTTTAAAATGTTGCTTCCCGAGTTTTGATTAAGAATTTATTTTTCTCTTGGGATATATATTTTTTTTCTTTTTTGTGTCATACCCAGCAATGATCAGGAGTTACTCCTGGCTCTGCACTCAGGAATTACTTTGGTGGTGCATATGTGCTGGGATCAAACCTGGGTTGGCCACATATAAAGCAAATGCCCTACTACTGGACTTTTGCTCTGGCCCAGTGGGATATCTTTTATTATATATCAAGCATGGTATTATTTGTAAATGGTTTTATTTTTATTGAATGCTAGTAGGTCTGACCAAATATTTTTGAAGTTCAAAATTTTTGAACAGATGCTTCTCATTTTGAAAAGTTATTAATTATAATACCTTTGTGTAACTATGCTTAGGCAAATTTATTTCTCATTCTTCTAAGTAGTATGTGTGTATATATATATATATATATATACACACACACATATATATAAATATGTGTGTGTATATATATTGCAACAAGCCAGACGACCCCCACTCCATGAGGGCCTCCATTTTCCACATTCGGACTTCTCTCATGTCAGAACTCCACCCAGCAGACCAGCCTATCACAGCCTGGCTCATGCGGTCGCTTGTCACACGGTTCATCAATAAATGCTGGACTTAGAGATGACTACAAGAGTATGCTACCTGCATGGCAGAGCCTGGCAAGCTACCCGTGTTGTATTTGATATGCCAAATACCAGTAACAATTATAGAACTCATTCCGGAATGGATTGAGGCTGTTTATATTTCTGGAGCAATCAGATGCCCTTGGGCTCTACTAGCATGAGACAGGACATATGGAGATGTTACTGGGGCCCACTCGAGCAAATCGATGATGAACAGGAAGACAGTGATACAGTGATACAGTGATATATATATATATATATATATATATATATATATTTAAAGTTATATATATATAACTTTAAATTTTCTGTGTTATAAACAGCATGCATAAATATTTTAATATTCCCTCATTTGGGGGCTTTATTCCTGGTTCTTCTGGGACTGATTTCTTTTTTTTTTTTAAGTGTAAGATACATTCTGAAAAGATAAGAATTGTGGGAGAAAAAAAAATAAAATAGTTGATACTTAAAAAATGTTCATCTGCAATATTTTTAGGTGCTGTGAGAGTGTAAAGAAATACAGAATGTTCAGCTGTGTGAAGCAGTTTTCCATAGAATCCCGGAAAAATTGGATCAGTACTTGCATTTTAATCCCTGTACAATGACAACATTTAAAAAAATATTGGCTACTTCATGGAAATTATTTTAGATCTCTGTAAAACACGTGTGTAGCCAACGTGCCAAGTGCAAAGCAATTTCCAGTGCATTAAAGTTCTGTACATTCAGATCACCTGTACACACCAGGAAAATCATGGTGGGAAAGCTTGCATTTGTAAACAACCAAGTCACAAGTTAAATGAATGAAGGGGCCAGCTCTGTGAGTCGTAGAAGCAGTCCTTTGAACTCTGTGGCTTTATCAGACAGAATTGCAGAAGTCATCCAGGAACCTATGCAACTGGGTTTGTGCAACAAGTGGGTGGGGCTGTGAGTTTGGTTTAGTGGGTTTTGATTAAAGAATTAGTGGGGTGTGGCTTCTGTGGCCCATGGCCCTCGTGAGGGTACAGAGCTGGTAGCCACAGAGTCACCATAGTGAACACTGCAGAATGTGCTCTGAGCTTCGTAGGCTAAAATTCTTGCCTTGCCCAAAGTCATCATGAATGACAGGCATGTCTGTCATATGCAATCAGCCCATGGAGCCTCATAAGAGTGACTGACCCTGTCCCCCAGCACACGGCCATCTCCTGATTATTTGATGGCTTTTGGCGTGGTCCAAAGGTTTGTATTTCATAATACCGTGGATTCCTGCTTCCTTAGACAGCCTCCAGTGTTGACTGCAGTTTCTTTCATCTGCCACATCTGCACCAGATCAGAGTAAACCCATGCCAGAAGGTTTTCAGGCATTGAAGCAACTGTGAAGGCAGAAGATGCCCTGGAGCCCAAAGCATCTGTCTCACAAGCATAAGGCGCCCAGTTCCCTCCCACTCTGCATGTATGCGCAAATGCAACCTTCCCACTTTCCCCACACTGAGGGAAGGGATGCAGAAATAGCTCAAAAGACTGAATACTTGTTGAGGGCCTGTTCTATCCTTGCCCTGCATGCCCCCTGCACTGAGCACTTTGAAAGTAGCTCAGATAACTACTTTGAAAAAATGGAAAGAGCTTGACATACAAATTTTAGTATAATTTTTGTTTGTTTCTGGGACTCTCCTGGCTGTGCTTGGGGCTTCCTCCTGGCTCTGCACTCAGGGTTCACTCCTGGCAGGACTTGGGAATAAACTCGGATAACTGCATGGAAAGCGAGCTCCTTACCTGCGGCACTACCACCCTAGCCTATAAATGTTAGTATTTAATTTAAAAAACTTTAAATTCTACCTTAAAGAAAGAAAAAGCAAGGAATAATTTCTGTAACTTCATAATGATAATGTATACTAATGATGTAACTCCAGCTTACATTAGAGTTACAAGTGCTGTTTTTGTTCTCTTTATCATGACATTGTGTCAGTTACTTGCCTTGCTCTTGTTCTTCACCCCTAAATCTCTTATACTTTAGCTCACTCCTTTCTCCTTTAGCTCACTTGCTTTCTCCCTTCCCCTGGCAAGCACAGAAGGCATGCAGACCATACCTTAGCAGCGTGGTAACATACAGCCGGTGTTTCTGAAGATTTTTAGGACATAATCCAAGAATGAAGCCAAGTAGTATGGCTAGATCTGAAAGTGAAATATTCAGAAATAATCATGTGAATTCTGATGGAACTCCAGAGAGAAAGGAACAATGGGGATGAAACTAGGAAAGACCATTGAGAGATTTAAAAAAGGATAAAGTAACTTGCAATATAATATGCAAAGCTATTTATCATTCAGGTAGTATGGTAAACAAACGATATCATTGGTCTAATGAATATAAAAATAGTTGTATAATTATCTTAGAGCAGTCATTCTGCTGATTGATCTGTCATAAAAGCTAATTTATCCCCATTAACTATTTGCCATGAGCTCTGGAGATGTGATGCTTCCTGAATTCAATTTTAATCATTTTTCTATAAATTTAGAATAAAATTACACACATATAATTCAACTGATCTGTAGCTTACCTGATATGATCTGCTTTATTATTTATCCAGTAAGATTACTTAGATTTTATTCAATGAGAGCATTTAATAGACATAAATTTCATTAAGGTCTGCAAGTATCCAACAAAACCTTGCTTTGATTGGGGTTTTGATTTGTCTGCATGCTTTTAATTTGTTGTATTCTGTTTTTATAAACTGCTAATACTGCATGTAAATCTCAAAATTACCATTAAGTCATTCAGTGTACAGTTCATTGAGTTTTTAGTTTGGAAACATTATGGCTAGAAACTACAGAACATTTTAATATGCCCTGAAGAATGCCATTTTCAGTAACCTCACCCTGATCATCCTTCAGCCAAGAACTGAGTTCCAAAAGAGTTGCTCATCTTGGAATATCTCACAGTAGTGGATGTTGTGACCTATTATGCCTGTTTGCTTTATTTGGACATAAACTTACCATAACTGTTGTATCACCTGAGTTCAGATTTTGCCTGCCTTTTAATATATGTGGTAACATGAACTTTAGACAACAAAGCCACTTATATTTTATTTAATAAATGTCTTTATTTTGTTTCTTTTTGTGTTTTGTTTTTTTAATACACTGAATAATATTTTGCCATTGTGATACACTGGCATGTGATAGGGTCAAATGGAAATGTTACTGGCGTCCACCGAAAGCAAATCAATGAACAACGGATGTCAAGTGATCAAGTGATCAAATGAATAATATTTTATTTAATTCTATAATGCAATAGAGATATAGAAAAGGAGGTACCTGATATCTGCAATGAAATATCTTGCTTACATGATTAGGTAAGAAAATATATATAATTGCTGTAATATAATGTGTATATATGTATATATAGTTGTTTTATATATATATAAAACGAGAAGATAGTATATATATAAATATATCACTATATTCCTGCTTTATATATATATAAATATATATATATATCACTATCTTCCCATTCATCATCTATTTGCTAGAGCGGGCACCAGTAATATGTCCATATATCCTGTCTCATGCTAGTAGAACCCAAAGGTATCCGCTACTCCAGGAACATAAAGAGCCTCAAACCATTATATTAGGTCATGGGAATGACCTAATATAAATGTTACTGGTATTTGGCAAATCAAATACAACACGAGCAGCTTGCCAGGCTTGCCATGCGGGTGGCATACTCTTGTAGTGACCCTAAATAAAGCATTTATTGATGAACCACGCTGCCTCCAGCGCCGCACGAGCCGGCTGTGATAGTCTGGTCTGTTGGGTGGAATTGTGATCGAGGGAAGTCCAGATGTGGAAAATGGAGGCCCCCATGGAGTAGGGGAGGGGGCCGCTGGCTTGTTGTGAGGCTCTGCTGGGGTAGCAGGCCAGGCTAGAACCCGCTATGCCTCCCGGTGCCTCATGAGCAGCTGGACACAGGGAGAGCAAGTAGCAGCTCTGCCCCATGTCTGAGCCGCCTCTGGTTCAGCATACCTGGGCTGGATTGAAAAAACCGCTGCAGGGTGGGTGTCGAGGATCCGCGCTGTGATAGTCTGGTCTGCTGCAACTTGACAAACACATATATATGTATATATATGTGTATGTATGTATGTATGTATATATATATATATATATATATATATATATATAGTATTTGGATAAATCCAACGGAAGACAAGTGACTATATATATATTGTCACTTGTCTTCCCGTTGTTTGTCAAGTTGTCGAGCAGGCACAGTAACATTTCCATTCATTGGAAATGAGGTCCATTAATGTTACTGTTTTTGGCATATCGATATACCACAGGTAGCTTGCCAGGCTCTGCAAGCTACCTGAGGGGGGACTCAACGGCTGGATACCATGCCTTGCACGCAGGAGCCCTTGGCCCCTGTCCCCAGCACCACATGGCTTCCTGAATCAGCTGGGCCCTGAAGTCAACAAATACCACTTATGTCCCTCTCCCAAAATGACAATTGTCCTTGATTAGAGATAGGGAAAATTAAAGCCAATTTTTCTTGCCTGGCACCACCTGGATTAAATTTCCATGAATCTGGTGAAGTGGTTAAGGACGAGTAGACCGTGAGATCAAGTGTCACAAACTTAGCACTGAGATTGGATATCATTGGGGAAACTCTCCATTTTGTTGTCTGATTTAGGAGCCTTTCTAAGACTTTCTCAACTGTTTTTTAGTTTCCTTAAATGATGGCTGTTTTGTCAGGGAGGAGTGTTTCAAGAACTACATGCTACCACTCTTCTTTTTAAAATAAACACATTTCACACAATTTAAACTCACTACTTCTCAGCACCTGTTTCCTCCACTGGAAAAGAAAAAGAACTCTGGGGAAACTGACACAACTGTAGAGAATAAATAACTAGGAATTTGTTTCACTTTTCGGTTGAGAGGCCATACCTAAATGTGCATAGTGATTACTCCTGATTCTGTGCTCAAGGGTCACTCTTTGGCAGGGTTTGAGGGAGCTTATGTGGTGACATGGATGAAACATAGGTTGGTTTCATACAAGTCAAGGAAACTTTCATCCTTCTATCTCTGTGGTCCTCAAGAATTTGATCATTAAAATAGATAAAACATTTTTTAAAAGTCTCGTTAGATTCAATAAAGAGCAGACCTAAGTACTTAAGAAGATTAATTGAAATATAAAATTTTAATAGTCTTGTGAAAAATATACCAATAATATATAAGAAAATACATTTAAAATATTTAATAAATGTTCAGGTTGCCACCCATCAATCCATATAAACTTATTAGAGAGAGAGTCAAATATATACATGATAAATTTTAGAGGAAGTTTCACCAATATTTCTATACAACCAAATTTAACTAAATTGTAATTATACAAATTTGTCTTATATAACCAAATTGTGTTAATATCTATTTTTTAAATCTAGGAGCATCTAGTATATTGAACAAAAAAGTAAGTTAAGAGACCAGACCAAGTGGTAATTCAGAATTAATATGAGTGATAGAGACTAATTTCAACCTTATTTCTATGGAAATAGCTTCTGGGTTAGCAACCGCTTTTGACTCAAAGCAGAAATGTTTATTTGAAAGATTATTTTCTGATTACATATAAGTATAAGAAAATGAAAAAGCAGGTCATACATCACTGTATCACTGTATCACTGTCTTCCTTTCATCATCGATTTGCCAGCTGGCCCCAGTAACATCTCCATATGTCCTGTCTCATGCTAGTAGAGCCCAAGGGCATCTGCTTGCTCCAGGAACATAAAGAGCCTCAATCCATTCCGAATGAGGTCTATAATTGCTACTGGTATTTGGCATATCAAATACTACACGGGTAGCTTGCCAGGCTCTGCCATGCAGGTAGCATATTCTTGTAGTCATCTCTAAGTCCAGCATTTATTGATGAACTGCGCGCCACAAGCGGCCCGGGCGAGCGCTGGGTGGAGTTCTGACAGAGAGAAGTCCAGATGTGGAAAATGGAGGCCCTCTTGGAGTGGGGGGTCGCTCTGGCTTGTTGTAAGGCTCTGCTGGGGTGGCGGGCCAGGGCTAGAACCCACCATCCCTCCTGGGCGCCTCGGAGCAGCTGGGCACAGGAGAGCCAGTAGCAGCTCTGCCCCATGCCTTGCGCTTTTTTTTTTTCTGGGTCACATCCAGCAGTGCTCAAGGGACCATATGGATACGGGATTGAACGGTGTCAGCCACATGAAGAGCAACTCCCTACCTGCTGTGCTATCACTCCGGCCCCTGAAGTGATTCTTAAATCAAGTCTGAGCCCAAAGTAACAGGCTGTGGGGCTGCAGAGTGCATAAGGCCGACGCTGTCAATCCCTGGTGCCACGTGGTTCCCCAAAGGAACCCTGTGCTCCCGCCCACTTTTTATTTTTGGTCACACTCCAGCTCTTCTCAGAGTTACTCCTGCCTCTACACTCGGAATTACCCTGATGGTGCTTGGGGACCATATAGGGAGGCCAGGATCAAACCTGTGTCAGCCACATGCAAGGAAGTGCCCTCCCATTACTATTGCTCCAGTGCCCGGAGACAGTGCTGCTTGTGTCGTAGTGGGTTGTTTAGCAGAGCTGAATACTGGTCTAGCCGCCCACCCACCCACACGATGTTTGAATCCGTAGCACACTGGACGACTCGTGGTTGGCTGGTCCAGTGTGAACTGTTTCTTCCAAAAGTCCCAGGTTGCAGCTGCCGCTGAAGCAGAAGGTTGCCCCACATGATCATATCCAGTCATTCTAAGAAATAGGCACAGGCCCTTTAGAGCTGTCCAGGTTTTATGGAGCAACCAAGCGTTTATGCCGTGGCACTCAGGCACTAAGGAAGGTCAGACGCTTTCCTCTACGCGAGCCAGAGTCTGGGCAGTAGGAGTTTTTCCTTGAGGAGGCGCTTGACTTACAGCTCCTGAGCCCACCGCATGCAGCCGAGCTGCAACATGGAATGCTTGGTGACGCTACAGTCCAATCCATGACTCATTATAACTGCATTTCAGAGTTTTATGTAAGAGTTTAGCCATAAACCCCAAACTGGAATCCAGAAAGGGAGAATTCTGGCATTCACAGGAGTCTGTGTAAGGTTCCTGTTCACGAGCATCCGCCGCTCTGAGCTTTCCTGACCAGCCTTCTCCTGTTCCTCTCTGTACATGAAATACAGCAACCTCCTGACCAGCTTTTTTCCTCCGCTCTGGTGATGTGAGACACCAAGATGGAGGTAAATGAGTTCCCAATTCTCTCCCAGCAGGAACTCCTAACAGTACAGTGGAAAAGGTGGGCCAGGAGCCCCTCACTGCTGGCCAACCGAGGCTTGATCCGGGAGATCCCACGGTTCCCGTGCACGCCAGGAGGAATTCGAGCGCAGAGCCAGGATTAAGCTCTGGGCATAGTCCAGTGTGCCCCCAGCCCTAACACAGAAGGGGGCTGGCTGTATTAGGCAGGAAACCCTACCAGTACGTAAACACAGTGCCAAAGGCAAGAAACAAGGTTGCCTCGCCAGGGGTAGTGCGATATTTGCTTCCCTAAAACTGGACACGCCAAAATCATAGTGCCTCAATGAAGAAATTTTTTAAAGCTGCAGTTTAGGGACTGGGTAGGGGCGCATCTGCCTTGCACGCGCTGGTCTCGGCCCGATCCTTGGTATCCCATATGGTTCCTCAAGCACTGCCAGGATTAATTCCTGAGTGTAGATCCAGGAGTACCCCCTCGAGCATTGCTGGGTGTGACTCCAAAAAAGCTGCCGTTTAAACCTAACTGCAGAGCAACTATGGTTTAGGAGCTCCCCGCATGGCCATCTTAATGCACACCATGTCCACTTTAAGGCTAGCGTGCTTTTCTCTCATGGGTTCTTGGTTGAAAACGTGTTGGATAGATCACAAAAGGGATAACCAGACAACTGGATCAAGAGCCCTGACCCTAGTCAGGGTTTGGAACAGAAGTCCGCGAATCAATCACGCAGCCAGCTCGTGACCCACCTCCATGGACTGGCCGACCAGGTCCTCATGCATTTCCTAGTAGAGCTCAGGAATTCCTCACCCAGGATCCTGTGTATTCCGGCCTCCTGAAGACAACCCATGAGGTCCCAAAGGATATCTTGAGGCATTCAGGAAAACCCCGCGGAATTAAATGCAGATGGCTGTTTTGGCCACCAAGGAATTCCAACAGACAAATCAAGAAAGTAAGAGAACGAATGACTGGACCAAAACTCCCAGGCATAAAGTCCAGAATGTCACTCTCAACCTAGCTCGTCGACGGTTTCCCACGTAACTCCCTATCTGATCACCCCAGGATTAAAATCTTCCCCTTAACAGAAAGACCAACTACAGCCCCAAACACACCTGAAATGAGGCTTCAGCCAAGCCTCTCTGGACCAAACTGCTCGGTGGTGCTCTTATGTGGCACCCACGAAGTACAGGAGCCACGAGTACAGGTCACACATTCAAATAAGAATTTGTTTGATATCTCCCTAAGCTCTTTCATGGCCAAGGAGGAAATTAGTCAAAATAATGCTTGAGAATTCTACTGAACAGTATGTATTTATCTTTTTATTTGACTTACTTATTCAAATTTTGTTTCCTTAATGTTTACCCTCAGAAAGTTTAATGTTCAGATTTTCTCTGATCCACCAAATTAACCTTGACATATTATATTGCAGTCTGCTTCCTGACTTCTCTATTATGTTCGACTTAGACTAAATTAATTATTTTCTATTTAAGACAAGATCAATCCTCCACTCCTCACAGTCCCACCAAGAGCATATATTGTATCAGGTAACTAATTTATATGTTCAGCACATCACTTTGGCCTCTCACTGTGATTGCAAACCTGCATTTGTTTTCTCAGACTGAGCGGTGAGTTTTTTGTTCTATATTTTAAATCTTCACTCCCAAGACAATTTCTTCTTTGGTAAAATGCATACATTGGGAAAATTTCTGTCTCTCTATATCATATGTGACCTGGATATATCTATCATTTTTTAGAGATTTGTTTCTGAAACAAATCCTAAAAAGGTATATTTCTCCACTTAAAATTGATATGCTAAGTCTAATTTGTGAATTGCTTGAAAGGGTATTTTCTTTGAAATGAAAGATATAGTAAAATGCATTTTGAATTATAACATTTCATTTATACCTGCCTAATTATGTATGCAAATTTAAAAATTATGGCCACACCTGGCTGTGCTCAGTGATTACACTTGACTCTTTGTTTTGGTATCACTCCTTGTGGATTGAACCAGAATTTGCTATATGCAAAGTAAGGGCCTAAACTCTTGTGACATCATTTTGATTGTATTACTGAGTGCTTTATATGTATGCCTCAAACCAGCATTATTTATATTTAATACATGCAGAAGTGCTTTATATATGATTAGCTTAAGTAACCTACAAAGCAAGTTTATATAATATATCTCTGGAAATGATCATTTGAGACCCAGGAGTTATGCGAAATTAAGGAAAATACAGTTAGCAAGGGGTCTGTATTTAGTATCAAGGGGATCATTGAATATGTTAACAACTCCAGTAGATTTTTACTTTAAAAATCATTCTAGTAGTGATCAGTGAAGCCCCTCATTAGGAAACACAGGTTATTGGCTCTTAATAAATGTACATTTTTAATTGCACACATGCTTTTTAAGTTTTGATGTGGATCTTTAATGGATACTCTGAAGCAGAGAAGGAAAATCTGTTTTCTACCAAGGGCCATATTTGCATATCTATGACCCTCATGCTAGGCCATACAATATAGACAGATGAGCCTTGGAGCAGTGTGAAATATGTGTAGTGCGTGAGTGTGTGTCCCGTCATGAATCAGGGCCAGATCACATGATTTTCAGGATCTTCCGAGGTTTATACTCGATTATACATTCCCCATCCTAGCTCTAAAGGAAAGAAATTCAGAGAATTGACGATGCCTTGAGTCACCAGTAGGAGCAGAAGTTTAAGGCACAGCCTGAGAACAGGAATGAAACACTGACTCGCCATCAGTAAGAGCTAGTTTCCCTTCCATGTGGAAAGGAAACTGGATGAGATGGGTAGCAGCTTTGAACTACATTATTAAATAACCAAACGTTGGTTTGCATTTTGTCAGAGTAGCTCTCTATTTCTGTTGAAATAGAAAGTCTACTTAGTGGTTTGAAGATGACTTGAACTGTCCCCAGGTCAAATTCTTGCCCTCATTGAAAGCCCTCCACAGTAACCACTGGGTGATAATGTTTATGACAGCTGCCTACACTGCTGTGAGCTTAGCGTAGGTTATTGCCCAGACTTCATTGAGCACAACATTTGTTCCCGAAGTTGATACAGTTTCTGTATATGTCATGATCTGTATCTTACAGCTCGCTAGCTAAACTGGGCTTTAAAACATGAAGACTTAATTAGTGAGATTGACAAACTAGGCTGGAAAAGTCTCAGGTTTTGTGTTAGCACTGCAGGCTCTGTCTCCTCTGTCTGATGGCTCAGGAGGCCCTCCATAACCTAGAGCCATCGACCTTCCCAGCCCCTAAATCAGCTGAATAGGCTCCTTCGTGAGAAAAAGGCCATTTTGATGTAAGTTACTTACCAGGGCATCTGCCATCTACGCCTTAGTTGACTCCTCTGCCAGCCATTTACTACCTCAAAAATAATAAGTCTTCCTGAGGCATAAAGGTCTAATGTTAGTTTTATAGTTGTCATTTTTATAAATTTAGTGCAAAATTAGAAGGAAAAAATTGCAAAATCCAAAATTGATGGGCCATGACCTATTATTTATTGAAGAGGAAATTGTATATATTGTTATGTATTAGTATGCATATATAGTATGCATATATGGACATGTAATGCGATTTTAGATGACTGCTGGACTAGAGCCAATACACCCGGATTGTAGGGGATGTCAAAAGATCACATGGCCACCCACCTACAAGATGGTCAGACTTCTTCGTCAAGACCCTGAATAAATGGTTTGAGGCTCTTCGCATTCCTGAAGCTAAACCAGGATGCCATTGGGCTACACTGGCATGTGATAGGGTCAAATAAAAATTATTGGTGTCTGCTGAAGCAAAACGCTGAATAACGGGATGTCAAGTGATCAAGGATTAGTATGCAGACTAATAGAAATATTCAAATATGAAAATGTTACATTCAAACTAAAGTAACAAGGAAAATTAACTGACTTATTAATACTTTCAGAAAAAATAGACACTCAAAAGTTAGAATACATTATTAGTAGATTAAATTTTAGGAAATATTTGCATAAGATCTCAGGAGTCATTTTATTATTGTGCCTCAGAAGACACCAAATGGTTTATCATAGCAAACTAATATTGTAGTTTGGGACTTTATAAAATCAGAAAGGAGAAAAACTATATAAATTGTTTACTTTAAAATTCCATTAATTGAATTTTGCCCAGTCTTTATTAAAAAGTCACTATATGTCAAAGTGAAAATTGTGTTACTAGGTATATATATATATATATGTATATATATATATATACTCACAGAGATATATATACATGTATATATATATATATACATATATATATACTCACAGAGACTCACAGACATGGGGTAGAGCTGCTACTGGCTCTCCTGTGCCCAGCTGCTCACGAGGCACCCAGGAGGGATGGTGGGTTCTCAGCCCTGGCCTCGCCACCCCAGCAGAGCCTTGCAACAAGCCAGATGACCCCCACTCCATGAGGGCCTCCCATTTTCCACATCCGACTTTCTCTCATCAGAACTCCACCCAGCAGACCAGCCTATCACAGCCCAGCTCATCAATAAATGCTGGACTTAGAGATGACTACAAGAGTATGTTACCTGCACGGCAGAGCCTGGCAAGCTACCCGTGTGGTATTTGATATGCCAAATACCAGTAAATAATTATAGACCTCATTCTGGAATGGATTGAGGCTCTTATGTTCCTGGAGCAAGCAGATGCCCTTGGGCTCTACTAGCATGAGACAGGACATATGGAGATGTTACTGGGGCCCGCTCGAGCAAATCGATGATGAACGTGGAAGACAGTGATACAGTGATATATATATAAACCCTATATATATAACCCTATATATAACCCTATATATATAT
>JAJIBD010037809.1:0-16459 GCA_021461705.1 Cryptotis parvus
CATACCGTCATTCAGTGCAGATCGTTCCAATTGTAAGGAACTGGTCGGAGCATGTCCCATTTAGAAATTGGAAACCGCTGAAGAGTTCATTACCAGGGGACCTGTTCACCCTTTTTAGGGGTCTCCGAGACCCCTTTGCTTCTGCCTTTTCCTTCTGACTGCTTGCCTTTAGAAATTTCTCTGTACATTACAGCTATACCAGAGGACTGGAGCAAAGGAAGTTGAAAATCACATATGTTGATTTTTAATTTTTAACAACTATTTATAAAAGTTGATTGAAGGAGAAATTATTGGCTAAAAATTAGAATTGGGAATTGTCTTGAAGTTTTGATTAATCCGTCACTGTAATATGCAGATAAATAGAGATGGCCATGGTATCTTTTTTATTCTCTTATTTTACAAAGGGAATGATGAAAGGTGGAAACAAACAAGAAGAAGCCTGGATAAACCCATTTGTTAAACAGTTTTCAAATATCAGTTTTTCGGTGAGTGCATTTCCTCCTTCGCTCTTCTTTAGTCTTCTGTCCGTCCGCCTGATCTCTTCCCTTTGTTTCCTGGCCAGACATCTTTGTGACCACACTTTAGCGTAGAGTGAAACTGGCCGGGTATCCTTAGTACCTACTATAGCCTTAATAGGATCACAGTGATCATTTCTTGTTTAAGATATATTGGAAAATGTAGCTTTAGGACCGCTTCCTTTCCACCGATGACGAAATGAAGTAGGATTCTTTAGAATTTCTGTGCAGCTAAAATAAGAGCTATTGACACTCTGTTCTTCTTTCCTCCAGAGACTCACGGAAGAAACTGTACAGAGCAATAAGCTGGACCTTTCTGGAGGTAAAGGAAAGCCGAGTTGGTCTGAGCTTCTGTCTGTTTTAGTGGACAGTATTTGAGGCAGGCTCCTGCCGAGAGGTCTCTGGCCAGAGCAGGGCCGAGTCAGAGGGGCTAGGTTTCGGCTGCCACCTCCCTGCCTGCTGTGATTGGCCCCTCGGATCGGGTGGCGCTAAGATAGTCGCCGCCAAGTTGCAACACCCCAGATCTAGCGCCCCAAGAAGAGAGAACCAAGGGGGTTCTCGGAAGGAGAACCAAGGGGTTCTCCAGGCTGAGGGACCCCCGACATGTGCACAGGGCCAGTCACCACGGAAGAATTACTCGAGGTTCTGTGTAGTAGGCCCAGAAACAGAAGGTGGGTCTGGGCCGGCAGCGCTGCCTCAGACCTGACTTCTGATTTAAGATAACTTTTGCTGGGGCCTGAGCGATAGCCCAGCGGGTAGGGCGTTTGCCTTGCACGTGGCCGACCCATCCCGCCCGGTTCGATCCTCGGCATCCCATATGGTCCCCCGAGCACCGCCAGGAGTAATTCCTGAGTGCAGAGCCAGGAGAAACCCCTGAGCATTGCCGGGTGTGACCCCCCCCCAAAAAAAAAAAAAAAAAGATAACTTTTTGCTATTGTTTATCATCAGTAAATGTTTGATTGAATACCTTTTTTTTAAACATACCTATATACCTGAGGTTGTTAAAGGGGGAAGGGAGAAGCAAAACCAGCTGAAGACAGGTACAGTGGCCAGTGGGGATTTTCAGAGCTCAAGTCTAGCAGGTGGATGGAGTCTAGAGGCGCGCGAGGTGGCAGGTGCGTGCTGTGAGCCAAGTCCAGGCAGGAGAGAGACAGCACGTAAACAGGGGCGGTCCACAAGGGCAACATATCTCAGGAGTAGAGACAAACCGCAGGGGGCAAGAGGCCTCTTCTGCGCAAGGACGGGACCCCTCACCCCAGGCTGTAGGACATGAGCCTGCTGCAGGCATGCAGACCACTCCCCTGTGAGAGGACTGGACTCACTGGAGGGTCCCACAGGGCTGCTCAGAGTGAGGTGCGTGCCACCTGAAGCTGCCGTGGGGCGGTGACCTGAGAGCAGAGCCAGAACCCAGTCTCTGTGTTGTGCCGCGGTCAGCAGCCAAGGGCACGGTGGTGGCCCAGTGCCCATCTCCATGGCGCAGAGGTGATGCCACTGTCCCTGGCATCCCCAGCCCATCCTCAGCCAAGCAGCCTTGTGGCTTATTTCTCACTGTTGAGGCCCTTTGGCCCGCTCAAGAGAGACAGCGACAGCTGCTCAGCCCCTCGGTCTCTCTCATCAGGGGATTTGTTATCCTCTGTCTGGCTGGGGGACCATGTGGTGCTGGGAGTTGAACTTCGGTGTCCACATGCAGAGTCTGTGCTGCTGCCAACTCTCAGCTTCAGCCAGACTTGGTTACTCAACAGTGGTATCAAAGTTAACTTTCAACAACTTGTGAATAAAGCAAATATGGGAGAGTGGCAGGAAAGCAGTTGGTGGCCTGTACAGCAAGTGCCCATGCCCAGCGTGGGACACGGCGACCTCCTCATCCCCATGGCTGCACATAAACAGACTCATTCTGGCACAGGTAGACTCAGCTGGGCATAGGTTGCTGCTTGTCCCCCTGATGCACTGATTGCTTTTGCTGGTGGAGTGGCCCCCACCACTCCTGTGTGCCTGAGCCCTTGTCTCTCTTGTGTGATTAGTTTATTTCTACCCTCTGTGCGTGGAAGGACTAAGAGGTAACACGAGAGAATGCCCCAGACACCAGGGTTCTCTGTGCCTCGGTTTGTCTATTGATAAACTTTTTTTTGGGGGATGGGGGATGGGCCTGGTTACACCCGGTGATGCACAGAGGTTACTCCTTGCTCCACACTCAAAAATTACTCCTAGTTGGGGCCGGAGCGATAGTTCAGTGGGTAGAGCGCTTGTCCTTGCACACACTGCTGACCCGGGTTCTATCCCCAGCATCCCATATGGTCCCCGAGCACCACCAGGAGTAACCCCTGAGCATTGCCGGGTGACCCAAAAAGCAAAAAAGAAATAAAGAATTACTCCTAGCAATGCTCAGGGAACCATATGGGATGCCAGGGATTGAACCTGGGTCAGCCATGCGCAAGGAAAATGCCCTCCCCATTGTGCTATCGCTCTGGTCCCGGGAAACTCCCATTCTCTTCCTTTTAGCAATCAGAGGGGCCTGCTTACTGCCAGAAGATGTACACACTCCCACCGTCCCCCACTGCTGTCTTAATGGCATCATGAGGACAGAATGTCTGGGGGCATTGCTTCGCATCCCCCAACCCCCCCTTCCCTTGGCATCTCCTGGAGGGGCCATCTCTTTCCTGAGGACTCCGGTCTCAAAGTGCCAAATCACAAGTCTTCCATCTTACCACTGAGTACTGTAGTGAGGGGAATCCCCCGATTCTTGACCAGAGGCTTTCTGGTAAGACCGGGGACACCTGCTGCATGTCATTAAGCAGTTTTGTGTGATTTTGAGTGACGATGGTCCCCTGAGCACCACCAGGAGTAATTCTGGAGCAAACACCCCCCCAGACACACACACAAAAGACACACACACACACACACACAAAGACACACACACACACACACACAGACACACACACACACACACACACACACACACACACACCCCTTCCCCCAAAATCTGTCATCCTCTGAGCACAGATCCATTATTGCAAGTTCCTTGGAATAAGCTCCTTATTTCCTTTATTTTCGGTTTTGAGGCCCCACCAAGTGGTGAGTGGGAGATCATAAGTTTTCTCAGGGCTGGAGAGAGCCCAGCTCAGCTCTCTCCAGCCCTGTTGCAGTGCCCCGGGCCATGCTGGTGGTCACCACCCTCTGTTGGAGACATGGAATTAATGCAGTTTCCAAGCGGGAGAGCCACTCTTCTCCGTGGTGTCTCTGAATGGCAAAGAAGGTGCTGTGCTGGTACAGCTAGTGGAGTGTCCTGAAATGCCCTCTTAGAGGAGCTAGAAGCTGTACACCCTGCTCTGAAACTGGGGCATTTGGCCACCTCCGTGGCCTGCCCGCACAGCACAGTGACCCTGCAACCCCGCTGCCTCCTGCATGTGTCTCTTGTGCCCTCTCCTGGCAGAACCCTCAGGAAAGCTGACAAAGGGGAAAGACTATATGGAGTCATGATAATTTTTTTTTTTTTTTCCCTTTTAATTTTTTAAAATATACCACTGTAAGATACACAATTACAAAGATGCTCATAATTGGGTGTCAGTCATACAGTGTTCCAGCACCTGTCCCTCCACCAGTGCCCCATTCCCACCACCAGTGTCCCCACATTTCCTCCCACCCACCCCCAGCCTCCCCAGCCTGCCTCTATAGCACACACTTTTCTTTTCCCTCTCTGTCTCTCTGTCTCTCACACATTGTGGATTTCCTACAAACATTTAGGGTTTATCATGTAAGTCTTTTGTGTATAGTCAATGCTGAGTTTTAGTCTGGCATTACCATTTTCCACAATTAGTGGAATACTGGTATATATTTATATCCCACTATGAATACACTCATTTTATATCATTTTCCTTCTGACTAATTTCATGACTTCATCTTTTCTGACAGCTGTATAGTATTCCATTGTGTAGATGTACCCCAGTTTCTTTTATCTATTGTGAATAGAGCTGCGATGTATACAGAAGTGCAGATAGTGTTCCTGCTGTGTATTTTTGGTCTCCAGGATATATTCCCAGAAGTGGTATTTTGGTTCAAATGGGAGCTCAGTACCTAGTTTTTGGAGGAATGTCCATATATTTTTCCAAAAGGACTGATCAGTTGGCACTCCCACTAACCGTGGTTGAGTCCCCACATCCACATCCAGCACTGGTTGTTCTTGTTCTTTTTTTTTCCTTGGGTCACACCTGGCAATGCTCAGGGTTACTCCTGGCTCTGCACTCAGGAATTACTCCTGGTGGTGCTCAGGGGACCATATGGGAAGCAGGGGATCGAACCTGGGTCAGCTGCGTGCCGACCATACTGTTTTCCAAATAGGCTGGCCCAGTCGGCACTCCTCACCAACAGTGGATGAGAGTCCCTTTCTCCCCACATCCATGCCAGCACTGGTTATTCTTACTCTTTTGGATGTGTGCCAGTCTTTGGTATGAGAGATGATACCTCATTGTTGTTTTGCTTTGCATCTCTCTGATGATTAATGTATGAGCACTTTTTTCATAAGCCTCTTCTTTTTGGAAGCTTCTGTTCATTTCTTCTCCCCATTTTTTTGATGGGATTGGCTGTTTACTTGTAAAGTTCTACCAGTGCCTGATATATAATGGATATTAACCCCTTATCAGATGGGCTTTAGGGTGAATATTCTTTCCCAGTGTGTGGGCTGTTTCTGTATCTTGGTCACCGTTTCTTTGAGCCACAGAAGCTTTACAGTTTTATATAATCCCATTTGTCCATTGTTGCTTCCATTTGCTTTGTCGGTGGTGTTTTGTCTTTGAAGATGCCTTTAGTTTTGATGTCATAGAGCCGCTTTCCCTATGTTTTCTTTGATGTACCTTATAGATTCACGCCTGATGTTGAGATCTTTAATGCATTTTGATCAGACTTTTGTGCATGGCGTTAGAGGGAGGTCTAAGTTCATTTTTTTTACATGTAGCTGCCCAGTTTTCCCAGCATTTTCTTTATTCCACTTAATATTTTTTGCTCCTTTATCGAAGACTAAGTGATAATATATTTGAGAATATGTTTCAGGATATTGTTCTATTTCATAAGTCTACAGGTTTGTCTCTATGCCATTACCATGCTGTTTTAATTACGACTGCTTTGTAGTAGAGTTTGAAGTTGAGGAAAGTGATACCTTCCATCTTCTATTCCTAAGGATTGCTTTTGCTATTCATGGGGGTTTTTTATTCCATACAAATTTCAGGAATGTTTGGTCAATTTCTTTGAAGAATGTCCTAGGCATCCTTATAGGGACTGCATTGTATTTATATAAAGCTCTAGGGAGTATTACCATTTTAATAATGTTAATTCTCCCAATCCATGAGCAGGGAATCCATGAGCAGGGAATACCATTTCCCAGGAACTCTTTTATTTCTTGAAGCAATGTTTTGTAGTAGATCCTCTACTTCTTCTTTTTTTTTTTTTTTTTTTTTGCTTTTTTGGGTCACACCTGGCAATGCTCAGGGGATACTTCTGACTCTGCACTCAGGAATTACTACTGGTGGTGCTCAGGGGACCATATGGGATGCTGGGGATTGAACCCGGATCTGCCGTATGTAAGGAAAACGCGCTACCCGCTGGACTATCGCTCCGGCCCTGATCCTTTATATTCTTAGTCAAACTAATTCCTAGGTATTTGATATTCTGTGGTGCAATTGTGGATGGGATCATTTCTTTAATATCCCTTTCTTCTCTTTCCTTATTATATGTATATCGGAAAGCCATTGAGTTTTGGGTATTGATTTTGTACCCTTCCACTCTACTAAAGGAATCTATTATATCTAGGAGCTTTTTTTTTTTTTTTTTCCGCGCGCCAGGGTTACTCCTGGTTCTGCCTCAGGAATTACTCCTGGCGGTGCTCGGGGACCTATGGGATGCGGGGATCGAACCGGGCCGGCAGGGGAACGCCCTACCGCGGGCTACGCCCGCCCACTAGGACTTTGGTAGAGAGTTTAGGGTTCTCTAGGTATAATATGTCATCTGCTAATAGTGACAACTTGACTTCTTTCCTATCTGGATGCCCTTTATGTCCTTTACTTCCCTGATTGCTATGGCAACTACTTCCAATACTATATTGAATAGAAGTGGAGAGAGTAGGCAGCCTTGTCTTTTCCATGATCTTAGGGGGAAGGCTTTCAGTTTTTCCCCATGGAGAATGATGCTCACTGTGGGCTTGTAGTAGATGGCTTTGACTATATTGAGGAAGGTTCCTTCAATTCCCATTTTACGGAGAGTTTTTATCATGAACGGTATTGAATCTTGTCAAATGCCTTCTCTGCATCTATTGATTTGATCATATAGTTTTTAATTTTCCTCTTACCGATCATTTGATCATTAACATCCCGTTATTTATCGGTTTGCTCGAGCGGATGCCAGTAATGTTTCCATTTGACCCTTTCACGTGCCAGTGTAGCCCAGTGGCATCTGGTTGCTTCAGGAATACAAAGAGCCTCAAACCATTCATTCAATGTCTTGATGAAGAAGTCTGACCATCTTGTAGGTGGGCAGCCATGTGATCTTTTGACATCCTGTGGTATCCAGTTGGTAACGATTCTAGTACAGCGGTCATCTCCAAATCGCATTACATGTCCAGCCCATCTGATTTTCGACGCCTTGGCAAACAAGACAAGTCCCTGACTCTGGAACGGGCGACGGAGGTCGGAACTCTGGATTCTTTCTCTCACTTGAGTGAGGCGTGATATTCTAAGCATAGCTCTTTCGATTCCTCTTTGGGAGACCCGAACAGCATTCTCTTCCTGCTTTCGTAGGGCCCAGGTCCCTGAGGCATATGTTAATGCAGGGAGAACGGTGGTGTCGAAGAGATGTGCTCAGAGCCAGAGGTTCTTTGTCCTTTAGCTATTTCTTTGATGCTCTTGAAGGCATTCCGCTGCTCTCTTCTGTGCAGCTCAGGTATGAGGTCGCTCATCATGTTGAGTTCTTGACCTAGATACACATAACTGCTGCATTCAGTGATGTTATGTTAATTGACTTGCAGATGTTGAACCATCCTTGCATTCCCAGGATGAATTATACTTGGTCATGGTGTATAATCTTTTTGATGACTCTTTGGATTCTGTTTGCTAGTATTTTATTGAAGATCTTAGTATCTGTGTTCATCAGGGAGATTGGTGTGTAGTTTTTCTTTTTCTTTTTTTTTTTTTTTCTTTCTTTGGGTCACGCCTGGCAGTACTCAGGGGTTACTCCTGGCTCTGCACTCAGGAAATACTCCTGGCTGTGCCTCAGGGGACCATATGGGATGCCGGGATTGAACCCGGGTCGGCCGTGCAAGGCAAACGCCCTACCCACTGGACTATCACTCCGGCCCTGTAGTTTTTTCTTTTTCGTGATATCTCTGTCTGCTTTGGGTATCAGAGTGATATGTGTGTCGTCAGAAGCTATTTGGGAGTGTTTCTGTTTCTTCTGTTTCCTGGAAGAGCTTGAAAAGGACTGGGAGTAGGTCCTCTTTAAAGGTGTGGTAGAATTCACTGGTGAATCCTCCTGGACCTGGGCTTTTGTGTTTGGGCAGACTTTTGATTATTGATTCCATTTCCTCGATGGTGATGGGTTTGTTCAGGTATTCCTAATCTTGTTTCAGCCTTGGGAGGCTATAGGAATTCAAGAAATTCTTGAATTCCATTTCTTCTAGGTTCTCTTGTTTTGTGGCACACAGGCTCTCAAAGTAATCTCTGATGATCTTTTTTTTTTTTCTTTTCTTTTTTTTTTTTTCTTCTTTTTTTTTTTTTTTTTTTTTGCTTGGGCCACCCCATGCCGGGACTCCTCTCTGCACTCAGAACACTCCGTGCTCAGGGACTATGGGAGCGGATCGACCCAGGGCGGCAGGGCGCGCGCAAGCGCCACCCGTGGCTATCGCTCCAGCCCCTGATGATCTTTTGTATTGCTGTGGTTTCTGTTGTGATCTCCCCTTTTCATTTCTGATTCTATTTATTTGGGTTCTCTCTTTCCCTTTCCTTGCGAGCCTTGTAAATGGTTTGTCGATCTTGTTTATTTTTTCAAAGAACCGGCTCTTGGTTTTATTAATCTTCCGGATTTTTTTTTCACTCCAGCTCATTCATTTCCACTCTAAGTTTTATTATTTCTTTCTTTCTGCCTGGTTGGGCTCCTTTTGTTGATCGCCCTTCTAAGATCTTAAGCTGTGAAGTCAGACTGTTTATGCCCTTTTTTTCTTTTCTTTTTTTTTTTTTTTTTGTTTTGTTTTTTATTTATTTTTTAAAATATTTTATTACACTGCCATGTGATATACAATTACAAAGATGTTCATGTTTGGGTTTCCGTCATACAGTGTTCCAGCACCCATCCCCTCCACCAGTGCCCATTTCCCACCACCAATGTCCCCACTTCCCTCCCCCTCCCCTAGCCTGCCTCTATGGCAAGTTCTTTATCTCTTCTCTCTCTCTCTTCTCTCTCTTCTCTTACACATTGTGGATTGCAATACATACATTTAGAGATTATCATGTATATCTTTTTTCCTATATTCAATGCTCAGTTCTAGGCTGGTATTATCACTTTTTGACAAATATTAGCACACTGTTCCCTTCTCTGTCTTACCTAACCACTGATTCCCACATGTTTGTGGTAGATTCCACCTTTTTTTTTTTAATTGAAAGATGCTCATGTAGAGCTTTGGTTCTACAGTGTTCCAACACGCACCCTCCGCCCAAAACCATCTCCCCATTACCAATGTCCCTACCTCCCTCCTCCCTCCCTCACCTCAACCACTTGGCGGTTCTGTATGTCATTTCTTTCTTTCTATTTCCTTCCCAACAAACTTTCCTGCTCTTCGTGGAATGCAGTGCATTAAAAGACATTACTGTTTCGCTATTTTAGTGGACAGCGCCCAAGCAGCGGCGCGACCTGGGCTCGAACTGGTTTTTGCTCTGTCGATCCGGTGGTGAGGCAGTTTCCCAGCGTCCGGACAGTAAAAATGGTGGCTAGTGTGATGGGCGAAGTCTCATCCGGTTGCTTCCGGGACCCCCTAGAGGCGACGGGCCCACTCCCCAAAACCCGTCTGCCCTCCTCGGGGTTCCATGGTCAGCTAGGCCCGGGCGCGAGCCGAGCGCCAGCCTCCCCAGCCGCTCTGTGAGGCCCTGTCTGCTGGCCCGATGCAGCCTCTTTTTGCCCTTTTTTCTTTACTGATGAACGCTTGCAGTGTTATAAGTTTTTTCACTCTATCCCACCATTGCCTTCAGGTTTGGACAGTCTCTTCTGATAGGTCTGCTGAAAGATGAATGGACACTCCTTTGTATAAAATTTCCTTCTTTGATCTTGCCTCTTTAAGAATTCTGTCTCTCCCTGACATCCATTATTCTGACTAGGATATGCCTTGGACTCTTTATTGGAGTCTTTTTTTGTTGGTATCCTTTAGATTTCTTGGATCTGGATGCCTGCGTCCTTTAACTCTGGGAACTTTTCTGCAAAGATTTTTTTTTTAACTGTACCTATTTCCTTGGCATTGCCTTCCTGTCCCTCTGGGACTCCGATGATTCTTATGTTGTTCCTCTTGGATTCATCCCAATGTTCTCTGTTCCACTGCTGATCCATTTTTGTGGTCTTTTCTCATTTGTTTTATTTCCCTGAGTGCTTTCTGCAGCTCATCCTCATTCTCATTGATTCTGTCTTCCAATGCTGTCATCCTGCTGTTGAGAGCCTCACTGTGTTTTCATTTCATCTACTGAGGTTTTTTATTGATGATATTTCTGTTTGTAGTGTTCTCATTTCCTCCCATAATTTATTGACTGCCTTTTCCACTGATTCATTTATGTCCTCCTAAATTTTATTGTATCCGTTCCACTTTGTCATTGAGTTCATTAAACATCCTCACCATTTCTTCTCTGAATTCTTTGTCAGAGAGATTATGTGTGTATCCTTTGTTGAGTCTTCAGGGTTGTTTTCTTCATCCGCTCTTTGAGGTGGGGATCTACGTTGTTTCCCCATGGTGCTGTGGTTGTCGGGGGTGGATTCTTCTGGGGCACTGTTTCTTCCTCACTGTCAGGTAGGACTCTGGAGATGCTCAGCAGATGGTGTTCTCCTCTTCCCTCCTCGAGGATGTTACCTTCTTAGTATTGAATTTTCTGCTTTTTGTATTAATATGCGGCCTGGCATGGGAAGGGCCAAAGTGTCCCGTTTATTTCCTCTGCAACACAGAATTCTGGGAGTTGTAGTTTTGGTTTCTTTCCCTGACACATGGCTCCAGTAGCTCTGAGGCCTTCTGCTCTGCTGCTTTTGCCTCGTGCCCAGATAATTTTGTCGTAGGATCAAAAAGGGTGAGCTGAAAGCCAGTAAATGAGAAAAATAGACATCCTGTGAGTTAAGGTATGTACTGGGAATAACAGGCTTGCTAGGCCAGAGACTGAAAAGCCAGGGTGGTGATACCCAGTATGGAGCGGGAAAGCTGAGCGGGAGCCCACAGGCATCGGGCTGTAGAGAACTCAGTGACTAGAGACTCTGACTTGGGTAACTGAGGGAGACATAAGTAGTCGTAACACCATGAAAAAGTGGAGTAACAGGCCAAAGAAAAAATCCTAGACAAATGATGTTTTAGGGAAAGCAGGTGTGACAAATGATTTTCCAAAAGTGAGAATAGACTTGTTGACTTGGAGGCTCCAGCAGGGGCTTCTTTCTGTCTCAACTTTCAGCATTTGGGCCACGCCCAGGGGTGTTCAGGGGCTACTTCTGATCCATTGTTCCGGGTGGTCTGCTTGTTGGGGGCCAGTGGGAGACCATGGAGTGCTGCGGGTCAGGCCCACGTGCATGCCATCCCTTAGAGTTTGCTTTGCTCTGGGCCCACCTTAGTAGAGCATCACTGGGCTAAGGGAAGTCCCGCATCTGCCCACCTGTGTGGGGGCTGCAGGGTTGGTTTGAGGAGAAGGAAAAACATGCTGCTCTTTCCAGGCAGGGGACAGTTCTGAAGGGTGGGGGCACATGTAGGCCAGGCGCTGGGTTCAGGCTTGACCCCTAACCCTGAGAGTCCTGAACGCTCAGCACACACTGCTGGCTCCAAGTCTCGGACCAGTCCAGGTACCTGGCTTTGAAAAAACAGCATGAATAGGGCAGAGTGGAGGTTCATAGGCGGAAGCAGGACAGCAGCAAGGGAAAGCTATCACCTGTCTGGTCTCTGGTTTCCCCAGCAAGTCACTGGGAGCGATAATAGAGCGCGAGTCCAGTTAGCCCAGCGAGGGGTTTCTGTGGTGCTGAGCACCTCACAAGCATTCCTTGGATGGCGTGATGGGGGCCTGGCATGTTATTAGTGATACTGATATTTTGTTTGTTTGTTTTTAATTAGAACGTAAAGCAAAATGAGACGGCGTGATTTGTTTGTCTAGTTCATTATCAGATGAATTTGGTTCAGTGAAATATTAGCAGTTAGTCTATAAAACTCCATTTGCCCTGTGATCAAGGACAAAATGTTCCACGTCTGAGAGAATGCTTACATGTTCTTGTCAAAACAGAAGTCATCTCTAAAATAGTGGCTATTTTGCATCCTGCTATGTCTACCTGAAGTGAAAGCCTTTGTCTTCCTGTTTGATAACATGTCCTCTGCATTTACTAGGAATGTTACAAGACAAGCGAATGGAGATAGATAAACATAGCCTAAATATTGGTGATTACAATCGAGCGGTCGGGAAAGGCCCTGGTTCTCGGCCGCAGATTTCCAAAGAGTCTTCCATGGAGCGCAGTCCTTATTTTGATAAGGTAAGTTGTCCTCCTCCTACAGCTAATCACCCTGTATGTGTAATGGTAGCGATTTCTCGCTAATATTTTGACTTGTGAGAATATCAAGTATTATGACCCAGTGCTAACCCTCTGTAATGGCATGTTTAGTTCGTTGTCCTTAAATGTCTCGATTTAGCATAGGGATTGCGTTTGAGCCCCATAGAATATGTTTGGTTCTTTGTATGTGCTCTGGAATTAACACTAATCTGATCTTTTCTGTTTTCTGCCTGTTTCCTGTTGGTGCTGGAATGTCATGTGACTTCTCTTCTGTTCCTGCAATGGTTTCTCCCTTCCACTTGTGTGCTTGGCTGGTGTTGCACATCTTTCTGTCTGTCCAATCAGGATGGCATTGTAACCGATGAATCCCAAAACATGCCGTATATGTCCAGTCAGAGCATGAAGCTTCCCCCCTTCAAATAGTGCACTACCTAACCAGGCCCTGGGCTCCATAGCAGGGCTGGGTATGCAAAACTTGAATTCTGTTAGACAGGTAAGCCCTCACCTGCATTTTAGGCTCTGTGTGAAATGATGTGTTTAATGCGTGCTCATTCGTGTGTTGACTTTTTGGTGCCGGGCGGCCAGCGCCTGCCCCTCCACGGGCCCCTGTGCTCTTCTGTCGCTGTGTCTCTGTAGAATGGCAATCCCAGTATGTTTGGTGTCGGAAACACAGCAGCACAACCCGGGGCCAGCAGCAGCCTCCAGCACAGCCTCTTAGTTCATCTCAGCCTAATCTCCGTGCTCAAGTGCCTCCTCCATTACTCTCCCCTCAGGTAAGGATGCTTGCGCTTGGAACCACGTCAGAGACTTGACCCAGACCAGTGGTCACTCGCTGTATTCAGTGGCATCGTGGAGATCCACCTCTAGCTGGGTCTCGCTAGAGGACACAGAGGGGTAGTGGTTGGCGAGCAAAGTGAGGCAAGGACCGCCCCATACTATCTCTTACTGTCATCCATGCTAACACGTTTTGAAGGGAGGACAAAGAGTAAAGTAAATTGCTCAAAGAGTTATCACTCTTTGACTTAACCCGTGAAAATCCATGTGAGCACTAAAGTTGGCAGAGCCAAGAAAAGCTTTTGCCGGGAGAACCTGAGAGGTCCGTGCCTGCCCTGCCAGGCGCCGACACTCGGCGTTGCTGCGTGGAACATTTAGAGTTCGAATACGGGGCATCAGCTGTGCTATCAACATTTTAAACTTACGTTGTGATCCTAAGGTTCCAGTTTCATTGCTGAAGTATGCACCAAACAACGGTGGCCTGAATCCGCTCTTTGGCCCTCAACAGGTAGCCATGCTGAACCAGCTATCCCAACTCAACCAGCTTTCTCAGATCTCCCAGTTACAGGTGAGCTTGCAGTAGAGATGCCACGGGTCGGGGCCTGGGGTGTGGGGAGCCGACAGGCCAGAGTGGGGTCAGAGGCGAGGACCGAACTCAGAGGCTCGGGCGCTGGGAGGGGTCAAAGATCCAGAGAAATTTCCCCAGTGAAGTAGCAAGCTCCCAGGCAGGTTGGACTGAGTGAGAAGTCAGAAAGGGGGACTGTGGCACAGAGGGCTTCCGCTGTGTGGGCCAGGAGGTCAGGGCCTCCTGTGGCATGAGACTGAGCAGGTGGGCGGGTCCCCAGAGTAGATGGTGGGGTCTCCTGAGCAGGAGGGGCAGGGTCTCCACTGTACGGGCGAGCCTGACCACTCTGCTGATCTTGTCCATGTCTTCCCTTAGCGATTGCTCGCGCAGCAGCAGAGGCGCAGAGCCAGCGGAGCGTGCCGTCTGGGAACCGACAGCCGCAGGACCAGCAGGTAAGGCCCGAGCCCGCCGCCCAGCTCCGTGCCCGCCGCGGCGTCAGTCTGGCTCCTGCTAAGCTGTCGTGCCGGGTCCTCCCTTCCTGCCAAGCAGGAACGTGAGTTCACAGGCAAAGAGGGATCTGTGGGGATCTCCCGGGTGAGGTCGCCCCCCAATCGCTCTCGTCTTAGGGGTCGACCTCTGAGCGTGCAGCAGCAAATGATGCAGCAGCCTCGCCAGCTAGACCCGAACCTGTTGGTGAAGCAGCAGGCGCCGCCATCTCAGCAGCCGCCGGCTCCATCAGCCAGCCATGAAGTCTTTCCTCGAAAGCGTCATGCCCCACACCACAGCCGAGCTGCAGAAAGGGCCGTCACCAATAAATGCTTTCAGCAACTTTCCTATAGGTGGGTGTGTGCCACCAGGGTGCTCGCCCCTGCCGGCGACATGGTGGGTGTTCCATGCCCTCCACTAGGGTTAGGCTCTTAACGTGCAAGGGAAGACTCTGCTCTGGTCAAGGAAGTCACTGTTCCACCAGGTCCCAACTCATTCAGGTGGCTTGGGAGAACATTTTCCTGGTGAGGGTCCAAACGTGTCAGTGATGAGATTGCTGTGAAGTGCTGACCAGGGGCTGAGGGATAGTGCAGCCACACTTGCAGGCATGCAGCTGCGGGTTAGTCCCCTACCACATATGGTGCCCTGAGTGCCAGGAGCTACGAACTGTGAAAGGTGAAAGGGTCAGGGCCAGGGTACCCCACATCTATAGCGATGGCTTTAGCTGCTTCATGTTGGCCTCAGTAGGGACTTTTTCTTATTTTTGTCAAGGAATTGAAAAACAAAATTATGGCGAAATCATTTCCTACATTTAATTCTGTTTTAGTATAAATGGTTTTGTGGGCTTACACGTCATTGTTAAGTGGGGGTGGCTTGGAGTCTCTTTGTGGCTCTGGCTGAGAACGCTGTTCTCCATGACCTTGGTCAGATCTAGAGTCTCTGATAGCATCCTGATCTGGAGTTAGGTGGCACTGCCACATTCACAGGTTGGTGTCCATGAAGGACCAGCAGGATTTCAAAGCCTCGATTTGGTTTTCTTGAAAATGGGGATGTGCCTGTTTGTAGAACTTTGCGAAGGCAGCTTTCTAAACACGGCTGTTTGACTTGAAGGCTTGAACTCAAACTTGAATGTAAATATGGATCTGAACAGTATTAGGGAGCCACAGTCGAGACTGAGGAAGTGGACCACGGTAGACAGCGTCTCCGTGAACTCACCTTTGGATCAGAACTCCAGCAAACATGGTATGATTCTCAGTCACAGCGTGTGTGGTGCATTAGAGTCAGTGTTACTATCTTATTGATTAATTTTGTTTTGTTTTTGGGTCACACCCACCGATGCTCAGGGGTTACTCCTGGTGGTGCTCGGGGACCGATGCTGGGGACCAAATCGACCCAGGTCGGCCACATTCAAGGCAAACACCTACCTGCTGTACTATTGCTTAGCCCTTGATTGATTGATTGATTATTTATTTATTTATTTATTTATTATTTTGGGGTCACACCAAGCGACGCTCAGGGGTTTCTCCTGGCTCTGTACTCAGGAATTGCTCCTGGCAGTGCTGCGAGACCATATGGGATACCGAGGATTGAACCCTGGTCAGCCATGTGCAAAGGCAAACACCCTACCCGATGTACTATCACTCTGGCCCCCTTTATTGTGTTCACTGTCTGTCTTCCCGTTCATCATCGATTTGCTCGGGCGGGCCCCAGTAACATCTCCATATGACCTGTCTCATGCTAGTAGAGCCCAAGGGCACCTGCTTGCTCCAGGAACATAAAGAGCCTCAAACCATTCCATCAGGTCATGGGAATGAAGTCTATAATTGTTACTGGTATTTGGCATATCAAATACGACACAGGTAGCTTGCCAGGCTCTGCCGTGTGGGTAGCATACTCTTGTAGTCATCTCTAAATATAGCGTTTATTGATGAACCCGCGCGAAGCTGGGGGCTGTGATAGGCTGGTCTGCTGGGTGGAGTTCTGATGAGGGGAAGTCCGGATGTGGAAAATGGAGGCCCTCATGGAGTGGGGGTCGTCTGGCTTATTCTGAGGGCTCTGCTGGCATGCCAGGCCAGGGCTAGAACCCGCCATCCCTCCCGGGTGCCTCGTGAGTGGCTGGGCATAGGGAGAATCAGTAGCAGCTCTGCCCCATGTCTGTGAGTCTCCAAATGGGGCCTCGTTTGGAGATGCGCGGCTGGTACAAAGTGTGTAAGGTGGACAGCCCAACTGTTCCGAACACTTTAAAAAACTTTAAAAAACCTCGGGGCTCTCTACAGGCGCCAGGGCAAATTTGAAGCTGCTGAGACCTTGGAGGAAGCGGCCATGCGGAGTCACAGAAGCAAGGGCCTCGACACTGCTCTACAAGCAGAAGGTGGCC
>JAJIBD010037810.1:0-16318 GCA_021461705.1 Cryptotis parvus
ATACCGTCATTCAGTGCAGACGCTCCACTAGGCGGAACTGGTCGGCATGTCCTGAATACTTCGTGCATGAAACCGGAAACCGCTGAAGAGTTCATTACCAGGGGACCTGTTCTCTTCTTTAGGGGTCTCCGAGACCTTTGCTTCTGGGCTCTTTTCCTTCCTGACTGCTTGCCTTTAGAAATTTCTCTGTACATTACAGCTATACCATAGAGGATTTTGTGGAGCAAAGGAAGTTGAAAATCACATATGTTGACACTTTTAATAACTATTGCAGGTGCTGATTGAAGGAGAAATTATTGGCTAAAATTAGAATTGGGGAATTGTCTTGAAGTTTTGATTAACTGGCCACTGTAATATGCAGATAAAAGGGGTTGGCTATGGTATTTTATTCTCTTATTTTACAAAGGGAATGATGAAAAAGCGCGGAAACAAACAAGAAGAAGCCTGATAAACCTATTTATAACAAGTCCAAATATCGCCGGGTGAGTGCATTTCTTCTCGCTCTTCTTAGTCTTCTGTCCGGCCCGCTCCTGATCTCTCCCCTTTTGTTTCCTGGCCAGACATCTTGTGAATAGCAATTCTTTAGCTAGCAGAGTTGAAACTACGGGTATCCTTAGCACCTACTATAGCCTTGCATTAGACCAGTGATCATTTCTTGTTTAAGATATATTGGAAAATGTAGCTTTAGGACCGCTTCCTTTCCACCGATGATCTAAATGAAGGGCAGGATTCTTTAGAATTCCTCTAGTAGCTAAAAATAAGAGCTGGGACACTCTGTTCTTCTTCCTCCAGAGAGACTCACCGAAGAAACTGTACAGAGCAATAAGCTGACCTTTCTGGAGGCGTAAAGGAAAGCCGAAGTTGGTCTTGAGCTTCGGTCTGTTTCTAGTGGACAGTATTTGAGGCAGGCTCCTGCCGAGGAGGTCTTCCTGGCCAGAGCAGGGCCGAGCTTCAGAGGGGTTGTTTCGCTGCCACCTCCCTGCCTGCTGTAGATCAGCCTCAGACGTGTGGTGGCGCCATAGTCGCCGCTGCTGCAACACCCCAGATCTAGCGCCCCAAGAGAGAAATTGTTCTCTTTAGAAGGAGAACCAAGGTTCTCCAGGGCTGAGGGACCCCGACATGTGCAGCTGTGGGCCAGTCACACCGGAAGAATTACTCGGTTCTGTGTAGTAGGCTCCAGAACAGAAGGTGTATCTACGCAGCGTTGCCTCAGACCTGACTTCTTGATTTAAGATAACTTTTTGCTGGGGCCTGAACGGCCAGCCCAGCGGTAGGGCGTCTTGCACGTGGCCGACCCATCCCGGCCCGGTTCGACCGCATCCCATATGGTCCCCGAGCACCGCCACAGAGAGTAATTCTGCAGCCAGGAGAAACCCTGAGCATGCAGTGACTTCTAAAAAAAAAAAAAGATAACTTTTAAGGTATTGTTTATCATCAGTAAATGTTTGATTGGAATACCTTTTTAAACATACCTATATACCTGAGGTTGTTAAAGGGGGAAGGGAGAAGCAAAACCAGCTGAAGACAGGTACAGTGGCCAGTGGGGATTTTCAGAGCTCAAGTCTAGCAGGTGGATGGAGTCTAGAGGCGCCATGAGGTGGCAGGTGCGTGCTGTGAGCCAAGTCCAGGTAGGAGAGAGACAGCACGTAAACAGGGGCGTCCACAAGGCAAATATATCTCCCAGAGACCGCAGGGGCAAATGGCGCAAGGACGGGGACCCTCACCCTATAGGCTGTGGTGGACATGAGTCGCCAGGTATGCAGACCATTTCTGTGAGAGGACAACACCTCACTTGAGTCCTACAGGGGCTGCCTAGAGTGAGGTGCGTGCCACCTGAAGCTGCCGTGGGGCAGGTGACCTGAGAGCAGAGCCAGAACCCAGTCTCTGTGTTGTGCTGCTCAGTGTCAGCAGCCAAGGCACGGTGGTGGCCCAGTGCCCATCTCCAAGGGCAGAGGTGATGCCATTGTCCCTGGCATCCCCAGCCCATCCTCAGCCAAGCAGCCTTGTGGCTTATTTCTCACTGTTGAGGCCCTTTTGCCCGCTCAAGAGAGACAGCGCGACAGCTGCCTTTCAGCCCCTCGGTCTCTCTATCAGGGATTTAGTTATCCTCTGTCTGGCTGGGGGACCATGTGGTGCTGGGAACTTCGGTGTCCACATGCAGAGTCTGTGCTGCTGCCAACCTCAGCTTCAGCCAGACTTGGTTACTCAACAGTGGTATCAAAGTTAATTTTTCAACAACTTGAGAATTGAGCAAATATGGGGAGAGTGGCAGGAAAGAAGAAAAGTACAGCAAGCCCATGCCTTAGCGTGGGGACACGGCGACCTCCCATCCCCTATGGCTATTGCACATAAACAGATCTATTCTGGGTGCCAGGTAGACTCAGCTGGGCATAGGTTGCTGCTTGTCCCCTGATGCACTGATTGCTTTAAGTTGGTGGAGGGCTCCCACCACTCCTGAAAAGCCTGAGCCCTGTCTCTTGTGTGATTAGTTTATTTCTACCTCTGTGCGTGGAAGGACTAAGAGGTAACACGAGAATGCCCAGACACAGGGTTCTGTGCCCCTCGGTTTGTCTATTGATAAACTTTTTTTGGGGGGGATGGGGATGGCCTGGTTACCCGGTAGAGCAATGCAATAGTAGAGGTTACTCCTGCTCCACACCCAAAATTACTCTTAGTTGGGGCCTCGAGGTCTAGTGGGTAGAGCGCCTGTCTTGCACACTGCTGACCCGTGTTCTACTCTCAGTATTCCATATGGAAGTCCCTCGGCAACCACCTGGGTGGCCAACCCCTGAGCATTGCCGGGTAGACCCAAAGCAAAAAGAAATAAAAGAATTACCCCTAGCAATGCTCAGGGAAACCATATGGTGCCAGGGGATTGAACCTGGGTCAGTCATGCCGCGAGGTTCTCCCGTTGTGCACAGTATATCGCTTGGTCCCGGAAAACTCATTCTCTTCCTTAGCAATCAGAGCCTGTTTAATGGGTTAAAAGATGTACACACTCCCACCAACCCCACTGCTGTCTTAATGGCATCATGAGTGGTTAGAATGTCTAGCATTAAGTCATGAATCCCCAACCTCTTCCCTTTCTTTGGCATCCCTCCTGAGCATTCTTCCTGAGGACTCCGGTCTCAAAGTGCCAAACTCATTATAAGTCTTCCATCTTACCACTCCTCTGAGACCAAAGGGGAATCCCACTTGACCAGAGGCTTTCTGGTAAGACCGGGACAACGGCTGCATGTCATTAAGGTTTTGTGTGATTTTGAGTGATTTAATGGTCCCTGAGCACCACCAGAGTACTCGAGCAAACACTTCCCAGACACACACACACAAAGACACACACACACACAGCCACACACAAAGACACACACACACACACACACAGACACACACACACACACACACACACACACACACACACCTTTCCCCAAAATCATCCTCTGAGCACAGATCCATTACAAGTCTCTTGGAATAAGTCTGCTTCCTCCTTTTATTTTCGGTTTTGAGGCTCCCACCAGTGGATCATTTTCAGGGGCTGAGAGAGCCCAGCTCAGCTCTCTTCTCCAGCCCTTTGTTGCAGTGCTCCCGGGCTGGTGGTCACCACCTCTGCTGGAGACATGGAATTAATGCAGTTTCCATGGGAGAGCCATACTCTCTTCTCCGTAGGTGTGTCTCTTGAATGGCAAAGAAGGCAGTGCCAAAGCAGCTAGTGAGTGTCCTGAAAATGCCCTAGAGGAGCCAGAAGCTGTACACCCTGCTCTGAACCAGCATTTACACCTGTGGCCTGCCCGCACAGCACAGCACAGAATCCTTTCGCCGCCCCACAAAGCCCTGTGCCCTCTCCCTGGCAGAACCTCACAGGAAAGCTGACAAAGAAGGACTGTATGAGTCATGATAATTTTTTTTCTTTTTTTCCTTTAATTTTTAAAAATATACCAATGCAAGTATCGATACAATTACAAAAGATGCTTCATAATTGGGTGTCAGTCATATACAGTGTTCCAGCACTCCCGTCCCCTCCACCAGTGCCCTATTCCTACCACCAGTGTCCCCACATTTCCTCCCCACCTACCAGCCTCCCCGTTTTTTCCGCCTCTATAGCACACTTTTTCTTTCCTGCCCTCTGTCTCTCACACATTGTGGATTTCCTACAAAACATTTAGGGCTTCATCATGTGGGTCTTTTAGTATAGTCAATTTCGAGTTTTAGTTCCTGAAAGCATTACCATTTTCCACAATTAGTGGAATAACAGATATATTTATATCCCACTATGAATACACTCATTTTATCATTTTCTCCTTCTGACCAATTTCCTGACTTCATCTTTTTTTCTTGACAGCTGATAGTATTCCATTGTGTAGATGTACCCTGAAGTTTCTTTATCTATTGTGGAATAGAGCTGCGGCGTATACAGAAGCAGAGATAGTGTTCCTAAGGTGTATTTTGGTCTCCGTGATATTCCCAGAAGTGGTATTTTGGTTCAATGGGAGCTCAGTACCTAGTTTTTGAGGAATGTCCATATTTTCCAAAAGGACTGATCAGTTGGCACCCCACTAACCGCGGTTGAGTCCCCACATCCACATCAGCACTGGCTGTTCTTGTTCTTTTTTTTTTTCCTTTGGGTCACACCTGGCAACAAATTAGGTTACTCCCTGGCCTCTGCACCAGGAATACTCCTGGTGGTGCCTCAGGGACCATATGGTGCCAGGATCGGGTCAGCCAAGTGTCGCACCATACCGTTTTCTTCCAAATATGTCTAGCCTAAGACACTCAACAGTGGATGAGAGTCCTTTCTCCCACATCCATGCCAGCACTGGTTATTCTTACTCTTTTGATGTAGCTAGTCTTTGGTACATGAGAGATGATACCTCATTGTTGTTTTGCTTGCATCTCTCTGATGATTAATGTATGAGCACTCTTTCATGTTCTTCTTTGGAAGCTTGGTTCATTTTTCCTCCCATTTTTTGATGGGATTGGCTGTTTACTTGTAAAGTTCTACCTGAAGCCTGATAGGGTATAATGGATATTAAACCCTTATCAGATGGGCTTTAGGGGTGAATATTCTTTCCCAGTGTGTGGGCTGTTTTGGTCTTGTCACCGCTTTGAGCCACAGAAGCTTTACAGTTTTATATAATCCCATTTGCCCATTGTTACCGTATTTGCTTTGTTTGGTGTTTTGTCTTTGAAGATGCCTCTTTAGTTTTGATGTCATAGAGCGTTTTCCTATGTTTTCTTTGATGTACCTTATAGATCTTCACTTTGATGCTGAGATCTTTAATGCATTTTGATCAGACTCTTGTGCGGCTGCTAGGAGGGAGTGGCTCCAAGCCCATTTTTTTTCACATGTGAGCGTCTGGTAGTTTTCCAAAAGTACTATATTCCAATCTTAATATTTTTGCCCTTTGATCAATAATTAAGATAATATATTTGAGAATATGTTTCTGTGATGATTGTTCCATTTCTTAGAAGAAGTCTACAGGTCATCTCCCTATTGTTCATGCTGTTTAATTCTTACGTACTGCTGCGGTAGAGTTTAAAGTTGAGGAAAGTGATACCTTCCATCTTCTATCTATGGATTGCTTGCTATTCATGGGGGTTTTTATTCCATACAAATTTCAGGAATAAGTGGGTCAATTTCTTTGGAAGAATGTCCTAGGCATCCTTATAGGGACCGGTAGTATTGTATGAGGCAAAGCTCTAGAGTATTACCATTTTAATAATGTTAATTCTCCCAATCCATGAGCAGGGAATCCATGAGCAGGGAATACCATTTCCCAGGAACTCTTTATTTTTGAAGTAATGTTTTGTAGTAGATCCTCTACTTTTTTTTTTTTTTTTTTTTTTTTGCTTTTGGGTCACACCTGGCAAATGCTCAGGGGATACTTCTGACTCTGCACTCAGGAATTACTACTGCAAAGCCTAGGGGACCATATGGGGGATGCTGGGGATTGAACCCGATTCTGCCGCATGTGCAAGGAAAACGCGCTACCCGGGCTGGACTATCGCCTCCGCCCTGATCCTTTATATTCTTAGTCAAACTAATTCCTAGGTATTTGATATCTCTGTGCGCAATTGTGGATGGGATCATTTCTAATATCCCTTTCTTCTTCCTTATTATATGTATATCGGAAAGCCATTGAGTTTTGGGTATTGATTTTGCACCCTTCCACTACTAAAGGAATCTATTATATCTAGAGCTTGTTTCTTTTTGGGTCACACCCACGCCAGGGGTTACCTCCTGGTTCTGCACTCAGGAATTACATTCCTGGCGCGGTCAGGACCAGGTATGGATGCCACCTGAACCTACCGGCAGGGCCGGCCGCTGCAAACGCCTCTACCTCGCGGCTTATCGCCCGGCCCACTAGAGCTTTTTGTAGAGAGAGTTTAGGTTCTCTAGGTATAATATGTCATCTGCTAATAGTGACAACTTGACTTCTTTCCCATCTGATGCCCTGTCCTTTACTCTCCTGATTGCTATGGCAACTACTTCCAATACTATATTGAATAGAAGTGGAGAGTATAGCCTTGTCTCTTTTCCATGATCTTAGGGGGAAGTGTCAGTTTTTCCCCATGGAGAATGATGTCTCACCGTGGGCTTGTAGTAGATGGCTTTGACTAAGTTGAGGAAGGTCTTTCCAATTCCCCATTTTACGGAGAGTTTTTATCATGAACGGTATTGAATCTTGTCAAATGCCTTCTGCATCTATTGATTTGATCATATAGTTTTTAATTTTCCTCTTACCGATCATTTGATCATTAAATACTGATCCCAAGTATTTCTTATCGGTTTGCTCGAGCGGATGCCAGTAATGTTCCATTGACTTTTCACGTACAGTGTAGCTCGCGGCATCCTGGCTGCTTCAGGAATACAAAGAGCCTCAAAATATTCATTCAATGTCTTGATGAAGAAGTCTGACCCATCTTGTAGGTAAGGCAGCCTATGTGGATCTTTTGACATCCTGTGGTATCCAGTCAGTGCAACTGATTCAGTGGGAAGAGCACACTCCAAACCATTTACATGTCCACTGGTTCTAACTGATTTTCTGACATTTTGGCAAAACAAGACAAGTCCTGATTCTTGAACCAAGCACTGAGGTCGGAAATTGATCTTCTCACTTGAGTGAAGTGATATTCTGGCCATGTCCCTTCTATCTCTTATGACCCAACATACTTTCTTCCGTTTAGCCTAGGTCCTTTGTGGCATAGTTAATGCAAAGAGAACTGTGTGCTCAAGAGATGTGCCTTGTGGAGTTGAGGGTGTTCTTTGTCTTTAGCTTACTTTCGATGCCTAGCGCGCCCCATGCTGCTTCTTCTGCAGTCAAGGAGGCTCAGCCCATCATGCTGCTGAGTTCTGACTCAGATACATTGATGCAACTCGCTGCAATTCTGAGTGGATGCTAAGCAAAGCTGACACTTTGACTTTGGCAGATGGTTGAATCCATCCTGCATTCTGTGGTGCATAATCTCTATACTGGTCGTGGTGTATAATCTTTGATTAATTTGATTCTGTTTGCTAGTATTTATTGAAGATCTTAGTACTGTGTCTACCGTGGAGATTGGTGTAGATTTTCTTTCTTTTTTTTTTTCTTTCGGGTCACTGGTTGTACTCGTGTTACCTCAGCTCGCACTCAGGAATATCTTGAAGACAGTTTCGGGACTATATGGGATGCTCCATTGAACCTGGGTCGGTCTGTGTAAGGTAACCGCTCTCACTCTACTGGACTATCATTCCACCCCCAGTTTTTCTTTTTTTCGCGACATTCTGTCTGCTTTTGCATCAGAGTGATATGTGTGTCGAGAAGCTATTTGGGAGTGTTTCTCGTTTCTTCTGCTTCTCAAGAGCTTTTTGAAAAGGACTGGGAGGTAGGTCCTTGCGAAGGTGTGTAGAATTCACTGCGGAATCCTCCTGGACCTGGCTGGTGTTTGGGCAGACTTTTGATTATTGATTCCATTCCTCCATGGTGATGTGGTTTGTTCAGGTATTCCTAATCTTTGTTTTATATAGGAATTCAAGAAATTGAATTCCAGGTTCCTTGTTTGTGGCACACATAGCCTCTGTGCTAATCTCTGATGATCTTTAAGTTTTCTTTTTTTCTTTCTTTTTTTCCTTTTTCTTTTTCGTTTATTTTTTTTTTTTGCTTTTTTGGGCTACACCCAGCAATGCTCAGGGGTTACTCCTGGCTCTGCACTCAGGAATCACTCCTGGCGGTGCTCAGGGACCATATGGGATGCTTGACCTAACCCAGGGCTACAGGCTGGCTGCAAGGCAAACGCCACCCCGCTGGGCTACCGCCCAGCCCTGGATGATCTCTTTGTATTGCTGTGGTTTCTGTTGTGATCTCCCCTTTTTCATTTCTTGATCTTCTATTTATTTGCCCTCTTCTCTTTCCTTTCCTTGCAGCCTTGTGCGGTTTGGTCGATCTTGTTTATTTTTTCAAAGAACCGCCCTGGGTTTTGTATTAATCTTCGGATTTTTTTTCACCCAGCTCATTCATTTCCACTGGGCCGATTATTTCTTTCTTTTTCTGCCTGGGTTGCCCCGGTTGATCGCTTTCTAAGATCTTAATGGAAGTCAGACTGTTTATGCCCTTTTCTTTATTTATTTATTTTTTTGTTGTTTTTATTTTTTAAAATATTTTATTACACTGCCATGTGATATACAATTACAAGGATGTTCACGTTTGGGTCTCACGCCATACAGTGTTCCAGCACTCCATCCCTCCACCGTGCCCATTTCCCACCACCAATCGTCCCCCACCTCCCTCCTCTCCCAGCCTGCTCTCTATGGCAAGTCACTTTATCTCTTTCTCTCTCTCTCTTCTTCATACCATTGTGGATTGCAATACATACATTTAGGATTATCATGTATATCTGGCTTCCATATTCAATGCCCAGTTCTAGGCTGGTATTATCACTTTTGACAAAATTAGCACACTGTTCCCTTCTCTTCTGTCTTACTCTAACCACTGATTCCCACATGTTTGTGGTAGATTCCACCTTTTTTTTTTAATTGAAAGATGCCTATGTAGATTTGGTTCTACAGTGTTCCAACACGCACCTCCGCCCAAAACCATCTCCCCATTACCAATGTCCCTACTCTCCCTCCTCCCTCACCCAACCACTTGGCGTGCCCTGTATGTCATTTCTTTCTTTCTATTTCCTTCCCAACAAACTTTCCTTCCTCGTGGAATGCAGTGCATTAAAAGACACTGTTTCGCTACTAGTGGACTCACACAAATGCAGCAGCGGCGCCACCTGGGCTCGAATCCGGTTTTGCTCTTGCCGATCCGCAGAGGCAGTTTCCCAGCGTCCGACAAAATGGTGGCTAGTGTGATGGGCTTAGTTCTATCCGGTTGCTTCCGGGACCCCCCCAGAGGCGACGTGCAATCTACTCCCAAACCCGCCTGCCTCCTCGTTCCATGGTCAGCTAGGCCCGCCGAGCGCCAGCCTCCCCAGCCATCCGTGAGGCCCTGTTCTGCTATTCAGCTCTTCTTCTTTTGCCTCTTTTTTTTCTTTACTGATGAACGCCTGCAGTGTTATAAGTTTTTTCACTCTATCCCACCATTGCCTTCAGGTTTGGACAGTCTCTTCTGATAGGTCTGAAAGATGAATGGACACTCCTTTGTATAAAATTTCCTTTCTTTGATCTTGCCTCTTTTAAGAATTCTTGTCTCCCCTGACATCCATTATTCTGACTAGGATATGCCTTGGACTCTCTTATTGAGTCTTTTTTTTTGTTGGTATCCTTTAGATTTCTTTGGATCTGGATGCTCAAGGTCCTTAACTCTGGGAACTTTTCTGCAAAGATTTTTTTTAACTGTACCTATTTCCTTGGCATTGCCTTCCTGTCCCTCTGGGTCTCCGGCGCTCCTATGTTGTTCCTCTTGGATTCATCCTAATGTTCTCTGTCCCACTCGTTGATCCATTTTTGTGGTCTTTCTCATTTGTTTTATTTCCTGAAGCTTCTAAAAGCCCTTCAACCCTCATTCTCACATTGTCTTCCAATGCTGTCATCCTGCTGTTGAGGGAAGCTCCACTGTGCTTTCATATTTCATCTACTGAGGTTTTTATTGATGATATTTCTGTTTGTAGTGTTCTCATTTCCTCCCATAATTTATTGACTGCCTTTCCACTGATTCATTTATGTCCTCCTTAAATCTTTATTGTATCCGTCCCACTTTGTCATTGAGTTCATTAAACATCCTCACCATTTTCTCTTGAATTCTTGTCAGAGAGATTATGTGTGTATCCTTTTGCCGAGTCTTCAGGTTGTTTTCTTCATCCCATTTTGAGGTGGGACGACGCTGGCTTCCATGGTGCTGTGGTTGTCGGGTGTGGATTCTTCTTGGGGCACTGGTTTCTTCCTCACTGTCAGGTAGGACTCTGGAGATGCTCAGCAGATGGTGTTCTCCTCCCTTCCTCCCCCGAGGATGTTACCTCTTAGCATTGAATTTTCTGCTTTTTGTGTTAATATGCGGCCTGGCATGGAAGGCCAAAGTGTCCCGTTTATTTCCTCTGCAACACAGAATTCTGGGAGTTGTAGTTTCGGTTTCTTTCCCTTGACACATGGCTCCAGTAGCTCTGAGGCCTCTGTTCTTTTGCTTTTGCCTCATGCCCAGATAATTTTGTCGTAGGATCATAAAGGGTGTGAGTTGAAAGCCAGTAAAATGAGAAAATAGATTTGGGTGAGTTAAGGTATGTACTGGGAACAGGCCTGCTAGGCCAGAGACTGAAAAGCCAGGGTGGTGATACCCAGTATGGAGCGGAAAGCTGAGCGAGTCCACAGGCGGGCTGTAGAGAACTCAGTGACTAGAGACTCTGACTTGGTAACGAGGAGACATAAGTGGCCTAACACCATGAAAAAGTGGAGTAACAGGCCAAAAGAAAAATCCTAGAGAAATGATGTTTTAGGAGCAGGTGCACAAATGGATTTTCCCAAAGTGAGAATAGACTTGTTGACTTGAGGTCCCAGTAGGGGCTTCTTTCTTGTCTCAACTTTCTACAGCATTTGGGCCAATGCTCAGGGTGTTCAGGGGCTACTTTGATCCATTGTTCGGTGGCCCGTTTGCTAGCCAGTGGGGAGACCATGGAGTGCTGGGTGGTCAGCCCACGTGCATGCCATCCCTTCCTTAGAGTTTGTTTGCTCTGGGCCCACCTTAGTAGAAAGCATCACTGGGCTAAGGGAAGTCCTGCATCTGCCCACCTGTGTGGGGCTGTAGGGTTGGCTTGAGGAGAAGGGAAAAACATGCTGCTCTTTCCAGGCAGGGGACCCTGAAGGGTGGGGTACATGAGCTGCAGGCGCGCTTGTCTAGGCTTGACCCTAACCCTGAGAGTCTCCTGAACGCTCAGCACACACCGCTGGCTCCAAGTCTCTTTAACTAGTCCAGGTACCTGGCTTGGAAAACAGCATGAATAGGGCAGAGTGGAGGTTCATAGGCCGGAAGCAGGACAGCAGCAAGGGAAAAAGCCATCACCTGTCTGGGTCTCTGGTTTCCCAGCAAGTCACTGGGAGCGATAATAGAGACGCCGAGTCCAGTTAGCTCCAGCGAGGGGTTTCTGTGGTGCTGAGCACCTCACAAGCATCTTTGATGGCGCCAGATGGCCTGGCAAGCATATTAGTGATACTGATATTTTGTTTGTTTGTTTTAATTAGAACGTAAAGCAATAGGAGGCGCGATTTGTTTGTCTAGTTCATCAGATGAATTTGGTTCAGTGAAATATTAGCAGTTATTCTATAAAACCCATTTGCCCTGTGATCAAGGACAAAATGTTCCACGCCTGAGAGAATGCTTACATGTTCTGTCAAAACAGAAGTCATCTCTAAAATAGTGGCTATTTTTTGCATCCTGCTATGTCTACCTGAAGTGAAAGCCTTTGTCTTCCTGTTTGATAACATGTCCTCTGTATTTACTAGGAATGCAGCAAGACGTGTTTAATGGAGATGGGATAAACATAGCCCAAAATATTGGTGATTACATCTAACTGGTCGGGAAGGCCCCTGGTTCTCGCCCCAGGATTTCCAAAGAGTCTTCCATGGAGCCAGTCCTTATTTTTGCGCGTAAGCTGTCCTCCTCCTACAGCCAATCACCCTGTATGTGTAATGGTAGCTTATTTCTCGCTAATATTTTGACTTGTGAGAATATCATTTATTATGACCCAGTGCTAACCCTCTGTAATGGCATGTTTAGTTCATTGTCCTTAATGTCTCGATTTAGCATAGGGATTATGCTTTGAGCCCCCATAGAATACATGCGTTTGGCTCTTTGTATGTGCTCTGGAATTACTCAATCTGATCTTTCTGTTTTCTGCCCATTTCCTGTTGGTGCTGGAATGGTGTGACTTCTCTCTTCTGTTCCTGCAATGGTTTCTCCTTCCACTTGTGTGCTGGTGTTGCACATCTTTCTGTCTGTCCAATCAGGATGGCATTGTAACCGATGAATCCCAAAACATGTCAGATATGTCCAGTCAGAGCATGAAGCTTCCTTCAAATAGTAGCACTACCTAACCAGGCCCTGGGCTCCATAGCAGGGCTGGGTATGCAAAACTTGAATCTCTGTTAGGACAGGTAAGCCCCACCTGCATTTTGAGTTCTGTGTGAAATGATGTGTTTAATGCGTGCTCATTCGCATGTTGACTTTTGGTGCCGGGCGGCTAGCGCCTGCCCTCACGGGCCCTAAAGCCCTTCTTGTCGCTGTGTCTCTGTAGAATGGCAATCCCAGCATAGTTTGGTGTACGAAACACACAACCCCGCCAGCAGCAGCCTCCAGCACAGCCTCTAGTTCATCTCAGCCTCCACCTCCGTGCTCGGCGTGTCTCCTCCATTACTTCCTCAGGCGATGCTTGCGCTTTGGAACCACGCCAGAGACTTGACCTTGACCAGTGGTCACCGCTGTATTCAGTGGCATCGTGGAGATCCACTCCCTAGCTGGGTCTCGCTGAGACACAGAGGGGCAGTGGCCATGCGTAAAGTGAGGCAAGGACCGCCCCATACGATCCCTTACTGTCATCCATAACACGCCTTGAAGGGAGGACAAAGAGTAAATTGCTCAAAGAGTTAATACTCTTTGACTTAACCCGGGGCGTGAAAATCCATGTGAGCACTAGGTGAGCAAGAAAAGCTTTTGCTTTATTTGAGAGGTCCCAAAGCTCAGTTCTGCCAGGTCGACACTGCCATGCTAAGGTTGGAACATTTGTGTTGGAATACGGGGCATCAGCACAGCTCCCAACATTTTAAACTTACGCTGTGATCCTAATGTTCCAGTTTCATTGCTGAAGTATGCAATTAAACAACGGTGGCCTGAACCGCTTCTTTGGCCCTCAACAGGTAGCCATGTTGAACCAGCTATCCCAACTCAACCAGCTTCTCAGATCTCCCAGTTGGGCAGGTGAGCTTGTAGAGATGCCACCGGGTCGGGGCCTGGGGTGTGGGGGAGAGCCGACAGGCCAGAGTGGGGTCAGGAGGCGTGGACCGAATCAGAGGCCCGGGCGCCTGGGAGGGGTCAAAGATCCAGAGAAATTTCCCCAGTGAAGTAGCAAGCTCCCAGGCAGTGGACTGGGAGGAGAAGCCAGAGAGGGGACTGTGGCACAGAGGGCTTCCGCTCAGGGGTGGGCCAGGAGGCCGTGGGCCTGTATGACTGAGCAGGTGGGCGGTTCCTGAGCAGGAGGGGCAGGGTCTCCACTGCAGGCTGAGCCTGACCACTTTGGGTTGATCTTGTCCATGTCTTCCTTACGATTGCTCGCCAGCAGCAGAGGGCTTAGAGCTAGCGGAGCGCGTCGCCTGGGAACCGGCCAGCCGTAGGACCAGCAGGTAAGGCTCGCCCGCAGACGCCCAGCCTCATGCCCCGCCGCGCGCCAGACTGGCTCCTGCTTGTTGTCGCGCCATTCCTTCCTGCCGAGCAGGAACGTGAGTTCACAGGCAAGAGGGATCTGTGGGGGATCTCCCGGGTGAGGTCGCCCAATCGCTTCTCGCCTTCTTCAGGTCGACCTCTGAGCGTGCAGCAGCAAATGATGCAGCAGCCTCTCGCCAGCTAGATCTCGAATCCTTGTTGGTGGCTGGTGCAGACGCCTATCTCTGTGCAGCCGCCGCTTCCATCAGCCAGCCATGAAGTCTTCCTCGAAACTTATACCATAACGATACAGCCAGCTGCAGAAAGGGCCAATAAATGCTTTCAACTTTCCTATAGGTGGGTGTGTGCGCCACCAGGGTGTCACCCTGCCGGGCGGATGGTGGGTGTTCCATGCCCTCCACTCAGGCTAGGCTCTTTAACGCAAGGAAGACTCGCTCTGGTCAAGGAAGCTCACTGTTCCACCAGGTCCCAACTCATTCAGGTGGCTTGGGAGAAACATTTTCCTGGTGAGGTCCAAACGTGTCAGCATGAGATTGCCAAAGTGCTGACCAGGGGCTGAGGGATAGTGCAGCCACTTGCATGCTACGCAGCTGCCGGTTAGTCCCCTACACCATGGTGCCCTGAGGCTGGGTGGAGCTAATGCCAACCAGAAAGGTGAAAGGGTCAGGGCCAGGGGTACCCCCACACTATATAGCGATGGCTTTGCGCTGCTTCATGTTGGCCTCAGTAGGGAGTTTTTTTATTTTTGTCAAGGAATTGAAAAACAAAATTATGGCAAATCATTTCCTACATTTAATTCTGTTTTAGTATAAATGGTTTTGTGGGCTTGCAAACGTACTATTGTTAAGTGGGGTGGCTTGGAGTCTCTTTGTGGCTCTGGCTGAGAACGTTCTCCATGACCTATCAGGATCTTAGAGTCTCTGATAGCATCCTGATCTGAGTTAGTGGCTCTGCCATACCACAGGTTGGTGTCCATGAAGGACACCTGTGCAGGATTTCAAAGCCTGGATTTATTTTCTTGAAAATGGGGATGCCTGTTTGTAGAACTTGCGGCAGCTTTCTTAAACACGGCTGTTTGACTTGAAAGGCTTGAACTCAAACTTGAATGTAAAATATGGATCTGAACAGGCATACAAGGGAGCCACAGTCGACTGAGGAGCGGACCACGGTAGACACTGGCCCCGGGAACTACCACGCCTTTGATCAGAACTCCAGCAAACATGGTAAGATTCTCAGTCGCAGCGAAACATTAGAGTCAGTGTTAATATCTTATTGATTGACTGCGGTGAGTTTTTAGGCTCCCCCACCCCATATGCTCAGGGTTACCTCCTGGTGGTGCCTGGGGGACCACAAATCGACCCAGGTCGAAGCCAGCATTCAAGGCAAACACCTACCGCTGTTCTATTGCTTAGCCTTGATTGATTGATTGATTATTTATTTATTAGGTTTATTTATTTATTTATTTATTATTTTGGGTCAGCCACTTCCCCAGCGACGCCAGGGGTTTCCCTGGCTCTGTACTTAGAATTGCTCCTGGCAGTGCTGCGAGACCATATGGGATACCGGGGATTGAACCCTGGTCAGCCATGTGCAAGGCAAACACCCTACCCGATACTATCACTCTGGCCCCTTTATAGTGTTCACTGTCTGTCTTCCCGCTTCATCATCGATTGACTCGAGCGAACCCCAGTAACATCTCCATATGACCTGTCTCATGCTAGTAGAGCCCAAGGGCACCTGTTGCTCCAGGAACATAAAGAGCCTCAAACCATTCCATCAGGTCATGGGAATGAAGTCTATAATTGGTACTGGTATTTGGCATATCAAATACGGTACAGGTAGCTTAGCCAGGCTCTGCGCGTGGGTAGCAATACTTGTAGTCATCTCTAAATATAGCGCTATTGATGAACCGCATGCGAAGCTGGGCTGTGATAGGCTGGTCTGCTGGGTGGAGTTCTGAGGGGGAAGTCCGGATGTGGAAAATGGAGGCCTCTCATGGAGTGGGGGTTGCCTGGCTTGTTACGAGGCTCTGCTGCATGGCAGGCCAGGCAAACCCGCTCACTTCCTCCCCCGGGTGCCCCGTGAGTGGCTGGGCATGGGGAGAATCAGTAGCAGCCCTGGCCCCATGTCTGTGAGTCTCCAAATGGGGCCTCCTTGGGAGCACGCTGCTGGTACAAAGTGTGTGAGGTGGACAGCCCAACTGTTACGAACACTTAAAAAACTTTAAAAACCTCGGGCTCCCTACAGACGCCAGGGCAAATTTGAAGCTGGAGAGACCTTCAGAAGCGGCCATGCGTCACAGAAGCAGGGCCTCTTACACTGCTCACAAGCAGAAGGTGGCCAAGGTGCTGAGGACGCGGAGCACGCTGGAGAAGGGGCGCAGCCGTGAGAGCTTGGAATCGTGGTCAGAGTGAGTACTCTCTGGCAGCCTCTCCTGGGACCTTTCTAACAGTCCACACGCCTTCCGTGGCCAG
>JAJIBD010037811.1:0-23107 GCA_021461705.1 Cryptotis parvus
TTTAAAGTCATTAATTTATATAGATTCTCTGTTAAACCAAAGTTCTTGAAATGATTATCCTCAGACTTAAAGTTTTACCCTAGCTTGGGCAAAAAAAAGAGAAACCATTAAGGCAAAATTAATATGATCAGGGATGAGTGCCATGTGCTTTGAGAAAGGACATTTCAGTTCCAGTTGATCTCCCATAGAAAAGATATATCACATTCTCCCATAGAATAGATATATATCTATATATCACATTCTTGATACATTAAAAAATATATCAAAAATGTATGTTTTTTCCACTATGAATTTTATTATTTTCTAATAAGGCATATCAATACAAAATTATGAAAACATAATAAATAAGATTTAAGAAATATATGGACCCTAAGTCAATTAGATGCTACTATAAAATGGGCCAGAGGGCCAGCAAAGTGGACAAGTTCCTCACCTTGCACACAGATGACATGAGTTTAATCCTTAGCATCCTATGGTACCCCAAAGCACTGTAGGAGTACCAGGAGAAAGCCCTGATACCATCAAGTCTGGCCCAAAACACAACCAAATAAAGCAGGGATTTTTAAAATAAATGATATATATGGACAAATCTGGGTCAGCTTCATGCCAGGTGATCACTCCATATTAATATCTTGGGCCCCTAAAGAGATATTTTTAAAATAAATGTCACCATAGGCGCCTGAGCGATAGCCCAGCTGGTAAGCGTTTGCTTTACCGCACGCGGCGGCCTATGCTGACCAGGGTTCGATTCCAGGCATCCCATATGGTCCCCTGGGCACTGCCAGGTAATTCCTGAGTGCAGAGCCAGGAGTAACCCCTGAGCAGCCTAAGTGTGACCCCCCTAAAAAATAAATGTCACCAGTTAAACTGGTGACATTTAAATATTTATTGTATGACCCCATTTGTCTCACAGTTCATAGTATTCTCTAGGCTTCGAGACTTAACATGGGAACTACTTAGGTTTTCTTATGATGAACTTTATTGTTGATAAAATAACTTCACAAAAATTGGCTGATTTTTGTGCATTTGTCTACCTCGCTAATGACCTGTATCAGAAGAGATGCCTACAAATGCATGCAAAGACCACAAGTGAGCCATGTATCTTACTGTTCTTTAGCTGATGAAGAGTCATGACTAGTTTAGAGAGCAATCATACTTGTCTCCGAATGTTTGGTAGCAGGGAGAGGTTTCATGGTCAGGATATCAATTTTAAAAAAGCCTTGGCGGAGTGATAGTCCAGCCAGTATGGTGTTTGCCTTACCGTGGCTGGCCCATACCAGCCCAGGTTCGATCCCGGCCTCCCATATATTCCCAGCACCTACCATGGAGTAATTCCAGAGCGCAGAGCCAGGAGAAACCCTGAGCATTGCGGGTGTGACCCAAAAGCAAAAAAAAAAAAAGCCCGAAAAAGTTGAGTTGGGCATGAAAGGAAGAGAGTTAGAATTTGTTTCAGAGGCATTGTTTCCTGTGAGTCCAGGAAAAAGCATCTGTGTAAAATAGATATGTAAAGTAGCATAGAATACTACCACATTGCTAAAATGAGCCGGACTTAAGTGTGGGACTTTGGAAGCTAGTTATTTAAAACCCATGTAGTGGGACCATAAAGACAGTACAGAATCTAGGGCATATACCTTACGTGAAGCTGATCTGCCTTTGATCCCCAGCATCCCATTTGGTCCCCAACACCTGCAGAAGTTATTCCTGAGTACAGAGCCTGGAGTAAGCCCTGCGAATCACTAGCTGTGATCCCAACCAAACCAAGAAATCCAAAAATATATCCTCCTTCTAACTAGGGTGGAGAGAATAGTATTACATTGGGTGAGGTGCTTGAGTTACATGCAATGGACTCTGGTTAGATCCCTCACAATATATGAACCCCTGAGCACCAAGAGGAGTAGCTTCCGAATATAGAGCTGAGAAGAGTCTCAAGCTGCCATTGGCCCCTAAATCCACACCACCAATGCAAAGCCAGAATACTGGGTTTTTTGTTTGATTCCTTGGTAAAAATAACTATAATCAAGAGCTGTCATTTCAAATAATCATGTGCCACCACTATATTGATTGACATTCTGTGATTAGAAGACTTAACTAGCCTCAGGGCTGTGGAAATGTACACATAAGCAAGTCTCAATAATTTCCCAATATGATTAAAATTCAAATTATGTCACCTTACTTGTGAACAAAGTGAAAATATGTTTAGTGTAAAGTCTTAGTATGTGATAGCTTAAGCCAATTAACAAAACTGACAGCTGGTCTAGAATTTGGGGTGAAATTCCCCTGCTGACTCAGGCAGTGAATAAGAATTTAATGTTCATTAAAATATGTCACAATCTGAGACCCAAAACAGGTACCATCTATCACCCCCTACTAGATACCTAGGTATAGATCGGTGTGTGAAAACATTTTTATTTACAATAACTACTTTTGCTTTGAAACATTTTCACTCATAATGCATAGAATCATCTCCTAATCTTTCATTTGAGGTAGGAGATGAGAAGTAAATACTAACTGAGCTCTGCAGCTGTGGTTTGTCTGTGGCTTTTTCCAAATCACATAGTTCTGTTTTTAGAGTCCAAGCTGGATTTGTTGACTTAAGATGTCAATGCCAGAGTGTACCACCAGTGGCCCACACAAGTATATGCCATGGGATGGGTACTCGCACTTGACTTTCATTGGACTGTATCAACAGAAATTGGTCTTAGTACAAAAATCTCATATTGCACTTTAGCTTCATTCCACTGGCCAAGCGGAGCACCATTGAGTGAAGCTTTCAGATGGCAAGAAGCACAAATTGCTGCACTGGTGCTAAAGTGTTGAATAGTATAAACTGCAATGGAAAGAGTTGGGACTTGTCATAGCTATGGGCACTCTGGTGGAAAGGGCCTATCTAGAGGAAGCCCATTCCTGGGGACCTGATACCACTCAGATGACCAGTGGTGTCAGCCAAGGATGGGCTAAGCCTGGCAAGTGTGATGATCTAAACCAAAGCTCTTCCAGTGTCTTCTATCATGATCATTTGCACACAAAACCTTTACACATGACCCACATCTCTAACAATGGTAGATGAGTCAAAACTATGCTGAAAATGGATCGTGCACGAATCCATTCTCAAAACCACATTATCCTTTATGTGACCCTCTTAAGGTCACCCACCATAGCTGAAGAAATGGGTTGAAGGGCATATGCTGCGCAGCAGCTGCACAGCTTCTGTGGCTGGTGAAGACTTTGGAGGTGGCGGTGCGATCAGAGAGCAGGGACAGAGCAAATATACATGGAAGCTCACCAGGACCATTGGGGCTGTAGTTTCACCTGCCCAGGCTGCCTAGATATCAGCTCCTGTGATGATGCTGGAGAGAATCCATCTAGAGAGAATCAGTGGGCTTTCAAGGGTGGCCTCTAGCCTCGCAGCCTTGGAACATTGAGAGCTTGCTGGAAGAATCTTCGGTCCCTCCCAGACCTCATTTGCAGACACTTTGGAAAGAGCATCGGACAGCCAGCATTTCACCCGGCCTTCTGGGAGACTCTGGCTTTTCCCTGTTAAAGACCCTGATGAAGAACAGCCAACAGATAATTAGAATGGTTTCGCCTCTTGTCTTCCCTCATACTTTCCGATAAGAGCGGCACACAAAGTAGGTGTATGAGAATTCAGCTCTACTAGTGTTAGAGACATTTCCTCCCTATCACTCGCTATGACCTATTCCCGATGAGAATAGGGTGACTATTTCATCAGCCTTTTGTAAGTTGACATTTCCTCACTTCAAATCATCTTCTAGCTCTAATCCAAGAGAACATGTCTGTTCTACATATGCTCCCTGTCTGTCTCTTGCCGGTTTTGCTGCTGGTCCCAATGGAATGTGTTGATGTCTCACTGCTGGCCTTGGGTTGGGCTTGGGAGCCTGGTGTCTGAAAATGAGACTAATTGTATTTTTGAAAAATCCTGGCTGATTGCTGACTTTTACAGATGAGTCTCTTTTTGGTTCCCTATGTCTCAAACTCTATGACTCTCTGGGACACACAGAGCTGTGATTAATTCTTTATATGCAGAAAAACCACATTTTTTATCCTAATGCTTGCTAATTGTTCAATCATGGCTATTTTATATGAACTCGGGATAAGCATCGGTAGGTAGGAAAAGTGATTCCATGTTTATGGACCATTTATACATTTTAAAGTTTTCCCCCCATGTTACATTCCGATGGGAGAATTTTCAGGAACTGGAAGATTTTTATTTGGAGTGAAGTCATGGCAGGACTGATAATTTTTCTAGTTTTTATTCTTTATTTTTTTATTTGATATGCCAAAAGCCAGTAACAACTATGAACCTCATTCCCATGTCCTGAAGCTATGGTTTGAGGCTCTTCCTGTTCCTGGAGCAAACAGATGCCCTAGGCTACACTTGATTGCAACAGAACTATGAAGATGTTACTGGTGCCTGCTCCTGCAAATCGAAGAACAATGGGAAGACAAGTGATATTCTTTACTGATATCTTTCGCCTATATTTTTAATTCAGTTTTTTAGATTTACAGTTTTCATTGAATCACCATGAGATATATAGTTAAGTTTTTATGATTGAGTTTCAGTCATACAATGTTCCAACACTCATCTTTTCAGCAGTGTACATTTCCCACCACCAATGTCTCCAGATTCCCTAACTGCCACTCCCACTCCAGCCTCCCTCTATGACAGGGACTTTTTATTTTGATGGACCATACCTCAGAGAGCTCAGGGAGCCAGGGGTACTAAGGATTTGCCTCACAAAGGCAAGGCATGCACGCACTACTGGGGCGCATGACAAGCCACACCTTTACTTTTGTTTTGTTTGCCAAGAGCTCCAGTGTGAGCATAGAATTATTTTCATTTGCCACTAAATCTCTTGGACTTTCCAATTGCTTTCATAGATTATGTAAGAAAACCTGTTTAGGCAACATGGCTGCCCATAACTCTCCGACATGATGTTTTGCTTCAAACAGATTATTCTCAGACTCTCACTTGGCAAAGATATCAAGCCATTATATATTTACCTGAAATGATGGGTGTACCACATTAACCTCACATAGCACTCTTTAATCTTATTCATTAAGCTCTGAGAAAGTCAGCCAAGGATGGTTATATTTACATCTTTGTACTTTGAAATGTTGTCTTCGGTTGGAGAAGTGGATGCCTGCTAGACTTTCTGCCTTGCACGTGTGAGGCCCTGGGTTTGATCCCAGCACTGTGTTTATTCTCTTTTAAGGTGTCTTAGACTCTATTTTGACTTTTTCTATAAAGAACTGGATATGCCTACGGAAAAAATAAATATATATGAGATATTAATAAAGATAAGAAGTAAAATGAGTCACCATAAAGGAATTAGGAGAATCTTCATTGAAATTCATTTTTGGATATCACCCTCTGGGAAGGCAGCAGAAACTGTCGTGATGAGTTCAAGTATGCACATAAACTTAATAGAAAGCTATTATGTGACTTACATGAATTAGATGCAAAGTGTGTCTATTGCTAATTTCTCACAGTGAGAAATATTTAGCAAGGAAGTTAGTTTACAGCGCTTCAGTCTAGCATTGGCCTTTTTCATTCTCTCAGCTGCAAGAAACAAACACTGGCAAACCACTTACTAATTAAAGAAGATTCAAAATGAACTTCAACACTTGATTTTCTATCCTTAAAATGGTATGCATTATGGCAGCAAGAGGAGATAAGCAGGTGAAGAAGGTGCTGAGTAAAGTGTGAGCTAATTGGAAGGAGACACGAGGCATGCTGCAGTTCAGTGCTGTCAACGCGGGTACCCTGCCAAAATGAGCTACATAAAGTGTCCTTTGCAGGAGGGTGAATTGATTTCTCTATGTTGATGACACTCGCCTGAGTGGCGGTGGTGCATCTGTTTAGTGACAATTTCCTTTACCATATGTAATGTTAGTGGTTCTTAAATAAATTTGCATTTGTTTAGGAAGAGAAAGATCTCAGTTTAGTTTTAATTCATGGGACCTCTTACCGGCAAACAAGGGTCTATAAAATAATTTCTTCCTTTGTAGTTTTCAGTTTGGGTGTTTTTTGGGGGACACACCAGCAGTGCTCAGTATTGACTCTTGGCTCTGTGCTCAAGCATCATTCCCAGCCTCCTGTCTGGGCTTGAAGGGGCACAAGGCAAATGCCCTGACAGCTGTACTACCTCCACAGCCCTCCCTCCTTCTTTCTTTCATTGCCTGTCGGGAAGCGCCGCCGGGGTCCCGACAGTGTCAGGACAGAGGTTGTCTGCTACCTCCGAGGACACCAGGAGAACAGATGAAAACTCACGGAGTCAGGTGCAGTTCCCAAAATGGCTTTTAATAGTAAAAAAGCTCTTCCACAGCACTCCAATATAATGAACAAACTTTAGCTCTGGTCCGAACTTAGACCATACAAAAGAGCCTAAGTCTCCCACCAAAGAGAGGGGATCTCACCCGAGCTGAGTCCTACCCAGAAGAAAGAGCAAAAGGCCCAAAGCCAAAAAGCCCAGGAGCCAAAGCTGAAGGTTGAGGAACCAAAAGGCAAACGTAAAAGGTGAAGGGGCCTCAAGTCAGCCCTTTATATACACCCGATCCGGAGGTTGTCATGTCAACAAAGAACCTAAACAGAGTGCAGTGCCACACCCTATTGCAGGTATAAACAAAAGTTATGCCAAGGACTAAGGAGATTATCTCTTATGTAAAACACTGGAGAGAGAGGGGCTGATATAAAGTAATACGTCTTAACTTCATGAGCTTCATGTAATCTAGATGGTACCCACAAGGTCCTTCTTATTATTATTTGCACCAGGTTGATTCTGAGTATCTTGTTCTCCTGTACTGAAAGGGTCACTCTCGCCTGCTTAGAGCAAACTAGTATGATCCTTCCTATAGTCTTCCTATAGTCTCAGCTGTAGCCAGGGTGGTAGTCTCCTGGTAAATTCCTAACTGTCCCACGCTGGGTGCAGTGGGTATAAAGAGGAGCTGTGCCCAATCTAGAAAACATAGAAGTCTTAGTAGATGTATAAGTCAGAAGTTATTCAATCAAGGTGACTTCTGTAAGTGCCCACCCTCTAGCAGTGTTTACATAGAAGAGAAGTCTCATTAGAATGAACCTTGACTTAAGTAGATTAAGCTGGGAGTGAGCAAAACAACAAAACTCCCAGAATAGCTAAACCTGTCCTCCAACAATTGCCTCTTATTTAGTATTTGCAGAGTTATATCAGAGACTAGAGTTTGGGATAGAAGGTGAATTGCCCGAGGCACAGGATGACCTTAATGAATAAAGGAAGGAAGAAACACCCTGATGACTGGCTCCACATAGCCGCTTACTTCATTTGTTGTGTCAGCAACCACAAGTCATTGTCAATCTCCTAGCTTGTGGTAATTTTGGAAACCAGAGCACTATAACATTACCTTCACATAACATTATATTGTGTGAACCAGAGTTATTCGCATAATGTAAGCGTGTGGCAATGTGATTCCATTGTGTCAGATTCACTTGGTCTTACAATTTAATGGACTCTCCAATTTGCTTTAGAAGATAATTACTCAAGTAGTCAAATATTAATTGAATAACAGATGCTAATTTTTGTCAGAAAACCGAACAGCCGGATTTTTATTTCCAAATAATGGAACAAAATGAAAAGTTGGTTTGGACTAGTGTACCTCAAATTGATCCAGGTATTAACAGCATTTCTTGTTTGGAAGGCTTCTAAGCCATTTTTTTTTCTTCTCAGCACAGTGTTTTCTCTTTAGGGCCCCTCCACACATGTGGTGGTTCACTTAATATCTATCAGTAATTAAGAGGAAGTGCAATAATGTTCCAGAGCATGCTTCTACTTTGGCATATATCCATTTCTTATAACTTCTATAGGTTTATCTCTTTTGCCTTTGCTAAGCAGCACTCCTTTAAAAGCAGAGAGAAGGGAACAGAGTGCTAATAATTGTCGAAAGTGCTAATACCAACCTAAAACTGAGCATTAATTCTTCACTTGTCTTCCCGTTTTTCAATGATTTGCTCGAGCGGGCACAGCATTAATTACAGGCAAAAGATATACACATGATAACCTCTAAATGAATGAATTGCAATCCACAATGTTTAAGAGAAGGAAAGGATAAAGAGAGAGAGACAGAAACAGTGAGACAGAGAGAGAGAAAAGATAAAGAACCTGCCATAGAGGCAGGCTAGGGAAGGAGAAGCAATCGGGGACATTGGTGGTGGGAAGTGGGCACTGGTGAGGGATGCGTGCTGGAACACTGTAAGACGTAACCCAACTTTGAATATCTTTGAAATTGTATATCTCATGGTGGTATAATAAAATAGTAAATCTAAAAATAAACGAATAAATAAAAAATAAAAGCATATCCATTAACTGTTTCAAGGTACTTCCTAAGTGCCTTTTCTGTATTTTTCCTTAGATCTGATTTATTTTTTTCTTCCTTAAGCTGCTTGTGAAGATTACTTGGATTATAATTTTCTACTTAGGTTTTTATACCTCTTGATTCTTCCCAGTCATGATTGCAGTCTCTTCTGATCTGCAAATTCAAACATGCGTGCAAAGGCAAATTGATTGATCTCTCATGTTTTGTAAGATGGATTCTTGGTTGATTCCGCATTCTTCCTTGTTTTAACAGGTTTTAAAAACAGATTTAGAAAAGAAAAAAAGCAAACCATGGACAAACTCCGGTCACTCAACCAAGATCTTCTTTCAGCACTAAAAATAAAGCTGTCGCTCAGAAGATGGAAGCAGGCCTGGACAAGCTTTGCCCAGCGCTGGGATAATTTAGCAAAAAAGTGGAAAAAAGTTCAGCCCAGGTTAGTGATACTAGTTATCCTATTGTAAGTCATCCTTGAGCCTTTGAAATCTGCTTGTAAAGAACAGTTCTGTAAACATGTAAATGATGGTGCTGACTTTGTCCTATCAAGATACTCTACTGAATATAAAATGTGACTCTTTAGACTATCTCGACGATGCAGGATGGGGGTGAGGTGGAGGAGAGATCTCACTGTTTACTGCTCTAGGGGGACAGTTTCTTCCAGGTTACTGGAATGGAAACTTAGCGGCTGAGTCATAACTGGAGTTGAGCAAAGTCTAGGGACATTTGTCATGACAGACTAATCTGAAGTCATGGATTCTGACTTGACCCCACATTTACATTTGAGTGAAGAGAAATTATCAAGCAGAAATGAGTTAGAGGAATGAAGCTGGGATCTAGGATTATGGGAAGGACTTCTTTTCTCTGAGTACCAAGGAAGAAACCTCTTTCTTCCCAAACTCTAGAATTATAAAATCTAGAGTGTGGTTCAGTTACTCTAATGTAATGGGCATGTAGGCTAGTTAGAAACGCACCTCCAAAGAACATATGTTGAGTCAACGTTTTTAACAGTTTCACATTGAGGTAATTTTTTAAAGTGGCATATTTTGAGAGTAGCAAATTTTGCTGTCATATTTTGCAAGACTGTGGAGATGAGAAAGTCACTCACACTTAATGTGATGCATGATAGTGTTAAGTATATTCTGTGTCGTTTTGCATTATAGAAGCTAGTGTTTTCTAATTGGTCACAATTCCAGTTCAGTGAGTACACCGTGGGCCCAGTTGTATGAAAGCAATAATTATATTTAATATATTTAGGTTTTAAGTGTTAGGAAATAAGCACGTGGGATTTTCCTTGAGATGTCTGGTAACTTTGAGGATATGTTCGGTGAAAGATTTAAGAACTGAAGTTTAAAGTATTGCTTCCAGAAATGCAGTTTAAGAAATTATGATTGGCTCACATACAATTGTATTTCAATCTTCATCTAATTCAATACGTAACAGTTTCAAATTAATAGGAATTTAAATTGTAATTATTTCCCTTAAGCATTGGGCAATAAGAAGTCCGATTTCCATCGAATACATTGCTAGCAGTTAATTGATCTAATATTCTTCTACTATGGAATGTGGCCACTGCTGGTTCATAACACCATCACTATAAAGAATAATGCTGTAGGTGTTAGAAAATGATCATTTTAAAGCAACACTGGATTTTAATATGTATCCATTGGTTCCAGAGATTATTACTGCTGCTGGAAAGATTGTAATCATTTTTTAGGGTTGACAATATCTGGTAAAATAAGTTGTTTTGAGATCTGTCCTTTCAAAGCGATATATTCATGAAGATGTAACTGTTAACGATAGATCATGTTATCATTCATTCACTAGTATTGTGCACAGTGGTTTTCCCAACTGGAGTCTGCATATTAATTACCCCAAGAAACCGATTAAAATGCAGTTTCAGATTCTGTGCTCCAGAAAATCTCATTTGCCATCCACTAATTTGCATCCATACAGTCTGCAGATCATATTTTTCAAAAAACCTCGCGGAGCATGACAGTGACATGTGCCAATCTCCACATTCTGGATCTCTGCATGAGATATGGAGAATGGAGACCTTCCCAGCAGTGCAGTATTTCGGGATGCTCCTTTCCTTGGAATATAATTGCTTTTTCATGCAGATGAAGCTCCATCTTACCAAACTGTTCTAAATCAATTATTTTAGAGGCAAGAACCCTCCGGAAGCTTTCCTTTTTAATAGCCCAAATATTCTGAACCCAACCTGTCTCATGATGTGCCTAACCTTGTTAAGTTCTGCAGTCTCTGAAATGAAAGGGTGCTAGCTTTGAATTGTTTAGTTCTTTATAAAATTCTCTGTCCGACATATCACAGGAATCTCTTCTCTTTGCACACTGGCATGCAATGAGGATGAAAGGAAGCCATAGAACGGGAAGGTGTTTTTAAAGATGAAATGCTCTTGATAGACAATGCAGACCGCTTTGTGCAATTGTCGGTCCTGTTGGGATCTACTGGGAGTGGAATTTATTTTCAAATACTTGCACACACTTATCCCATCCTAGGAGCGGGTACATTAGCCAAGTTGCTTCCTACAGAACTCGGCTTGGACCTTCATGACTCACTTTCAGCACATTGGCTTTTCCCAAAATGCACTATCAATGCCTAGTCCACATCATTGTTGTGGGATTTGGGACACTTGGATAGGAACAGAGGAATTAAAACAAGAGGGCAAGAGCCAGCACTGTGCCTGAGAGCCCCAGAGCCAACTCAGTGGGCTAAGTGCATGCTTTGATTGCTAGAGGCACAGACTCCATCCCTAACATCTCATGGTCCCTCAAGTACCACCAGAAATGACACCAGGACACTGAACAGAAAGAATATCTGAGCACCCCCAAAATAAAAAGCATCTAAAAATGAGTACATTATAACAACAACAAAACTGTTTTTCTTGGATGTCAGATTGGACTTAGTGAAAAAATCATACAAGAACAAGTCTGAGAAAATTTAGGAAAAGATCTGACTTCCAAGAACATCGGTCATTTGAATGCCTATATTCTAGATGCATTTGTGGTAGATAAATATGTTCCTTTAATGAAGTATGCATTCTTTTAACAATCCCTGTTAAATGGTAGAAGGAGCAAAGTTCTCGTAATGGGTAAAATCAGTGGGATAAAAGCGCTGTGATTGAGATGACAAGGCTTCTGATTGTGCTCATATAATGGACATTGTGTGCCTGAAAATTTGACTGCTTTTCAGGTCAAACCTTGGAGGGGATTTTGAACTTATGAAACAGCATGGCAAGAGATCAAAACATGAGGAAAAAAAGTCAACTGAGGGCTGCTCTCTTGTATTTCTAAGTCAAGTTTGTCTTGAATAATACCTGGACACCAGCTGTGGATGCTTAAGTAGATGACTTATGCACCCTAGGAAAATAGGAATATCTTTTGTTCCCAAAGTGAAAAGGAATAATAGCCCTAACTCTGTGAATGCCAACAATGCGGAGCGGTCAAATGAAATATACTCTGCCTGGACTTATTTAAATACGCAATGACCCCCTATGTCTTCTACATTTTTTAAGTATTTTATTATACCACCGTGAGATATACAAATAAAAAGATATACAATTAAAAAGTTCATGTTTGGGTTTGGTCATACAGTGTTCCAGCACCTGTCCCTCCACCAGTGCCCATCTCCCACCACCAACATCCCGGCCTCCCTCCCCTTCCCCAGCCCACCTCCATGGCAGGTTCTTTATTTCTTTCCCTTTCTCTCTCTTTCTCTTTTCCTTCCCTTCCAGACTATGGATTACAGAACATACATTAAGAGGTTGTCATGTGTATCCTTTTGCCTCTATTTAATGCTCAGTTCTAGGTTGGCACCAGTACCCTCGACCATTATTAGCACCCTGTTCCATTTTCTGTCTTACCTAACCTCCTGACTCCCACGTTTGTGATAATTTCCACCTTTGACAAGACCTCCTGATGGACATGGAGAAGATTATGTTGAGTGAAATTAGCCAGAAGGAGAGACAGATACAGAATGACTCCATTTATTTGCATGGCATAAATATATATGTACATATTTTGATACCAATATCCAAGGTCAAGTGAAACATATATCAGGAGGTCTACATTTTTTATAAATAGGATTTTCAAAATTGAAAAAAAATTAATGCTGTGACTCTGATGAACATATTTTTATCCCTGATTATAATTTGGAAATACGGACATAAAAATTTCATGTAGATTATGATTTTAAACTTAAATAGCGTATGAGCGATTTGAGACATTTATTTTTCCCATTTAGTTTAAATCCTACACACTATAGAGGTGAATATTCATATGATCCATACTTAATTGGTTATGGTAAATTAAATAAACTTGGCACTATACTGGGTGCTTAGATGAAGATTGACCTAGCTAGATTACTTAAAAAGTTCTGAAGTTTTATGATTCTTTTTACACAAAGTATTGTCTTTGTCAGAACTAAGACACATTCTGTGACTCTTACAAGTTCATAGATTTGTTTCCATCTGGGGATTTTTGTGCTAGAATACTAATAACCTGCTAGCATAAGCACTATATATCAAATACAAAATTAATACTCACAATTACCATCTTTTTTAGCATAATAGTCCAGGTGAATGTCTTGTGGTGAACGTCTACTCACGGCTGCCCACATAGTGATCATTATGTCAGTAAATATCAACTGTATATGACTTATGTTTTATGTGAATTTTGAAACTCTTGTTATGAGCCATGTTACCTAAATCAAAAAGGAATAAAGTCTTGTCAAACATGAGTAACATAAAACATGGACGATGATTATGAACCAACATACTTATAATACCAGCAATACAAATAGAGAAATGCAACAGATTAGGTGGTATTTTTGTAAATTTTCTTCTCCACATTCTTTCTACTTTTAGAATTCCTGTTATCTACACTCCATAAAATATTTTCCATATGCACTTTCTCAATATACATTTAACACGTTATTTTGTTGACCTGTTGATGCAGGAAATATACTTAATATTGGTAGCCATTCTCTTCTTTCTGCCAATGCGTTTAATTAAAAATACTCTAAGGCCTCTCAGTTGACAACCCTTTTCATTTGTTTCTGAAAGCTCTCCAACTCTAATCAGTCTGCTGCCTATTAAAAAGAATTTCAATTGCTTTGTAAAACTAGAGGTAAAATAGAGTGTACTCATGTGTATTTGCTTCCTATCATATTTCCCTTTATAGACTGTCAATCATGAATCTTAAACCGTCCTTACATTGTGTAGATTAAGATTTTACTAGTTCCAAAGGTACAGTTTAAAACAACTTGGGGGCCGGGAGCGGTAGCCCAATGGGTAGGCGTTTGCCTTGCCTGCGGCCAGCTCATGCCAGCCCGGGTTCAATCCCCAGCATCCCATATGGTCCCCTGAGCACCGCCAGGAGTAATTCCTGATTGCAGGAGTAATTCCTGATTGCAGAGCCAGGAGAAACCCCTGAGCATTGCCGGGTGTGACCCAAAAATAAATAAATAAATAAATAAATAAATAAATAAATAAATAAATAAATAAATAAAAATAAAAAAAAATAACTTGGGAAGTTAGCTTTATCCTTCTGTGATCTCCAAGTAAACCAGGTGCTTAAGAGTGGGCCTAGTATATCAGTTAAACTGGTTTTACACTGTAGACTCATGATCTACAACATATAAAGTAGGCACTGAAAATTTAAGGGATTTGAATTTTAACTGTTGGAATATCTGAGTCCTCATTGCTGAACTAAAAAGTCGGAGTAGGTAAGCTTCCCTGTACTATATTCCAGTTCTAAATGCACGTGATATGTTGCTCTTGAAATTTTCTGCAAAATTCTGGATTCCAATGTTCTCTGTTTTTATCACAGAGTCAGCTGCTGCATGATTATAAATTTTTTTCCTGTATAAAATATTTTATTTTAGTCACTTAATATAAATAACACATAAATTGAAATATCCTAAAAAGTATACTAGATAACTTTCAGACCTATTTACAAGATGCAGTTTTGTTACTCTTATTGATGGTATTAGAGGAAAGTCAGCGGTATTACAAAAAGTATGTTTCATTGCTTCTTGAATTTCTTCATGTGAAGATAATTTCCCACAGTTGCTCCAAGTCTTTGAACCTAACTAGTGAAGTGAACAGGTCTCTCTTATTTCTGACAATCTGTAAGAAAGTAATTTGGGTGTGAGGACAAAAATACTCAAAGTTGAACCATTTTTACAGAGTAAACCTGTTTCATTACCATACAATACTTGAATTCAAAGGAAGTGACTCATTCTGTCATATCTTCTGAATATTTCTAACTATGCTCCCAACTCAAATCTGTATCTATTGTAGAGGCTAGAGTCTCTTATTACTAGCATCAAAATGGAGCATCAGTTAATATCAAATTTTAGCGACTAAACCACTGTCACGAATTTTAGCATTCTGCTATGCTGTCTAACCATGATCATTTCTCTATATTCTTCCTGGAGAGAGAACATTTTATAACCTTTTGATGGATGGCTTACCTTCCTCTCTGAGCACCGGATCTTGTACCCCAGATTTCCCCTGAAGTCACTACATAAATCTTTCCTGTTTCTTAGAATTGCGAATCCATTGCACCAGGGGAGTTGTGTGCCTTGTGCTATCATTCCTGTGGCGGCAGCTTTAATTCTGGCTCTCATTAACAACTAAGATGGTCTCTGTTATTATGCAGTATATTTCAAGCTCTGGAAATGTAGTTTTTCTGCACCCATTAAAACCAATTTCATGTAGTCCAGGAGTTACAATACTTGCCTTGCATACACCTGGTCCAGGTTGGATCTCAATACCACATGGCCTCCTGAACGTCTCCAGGTATGGCCCCTAAAGGTACCACAAATCAAGGCATAACCTTTAGTAGGAACTAGTGGATGCCTAAGTAGCAAATGTCCTATCCACTGTACTATCACTCTGTACCATTTTATCATGGTATTTCATATGTTATTATATATCATGTTATTGCACATGATTTATTTTGTGCATCTGATGATAGTTTATCAAGAACTAATAGATTGTTTCATGTCATCATGTATATGTTAAGATTTCTGATTTCATGCTGTTTGTCCTACACGTACATACACACCTCCTTATACAACGGGAAAATGGCCATGTAGAAATATGAACAGGTTGGGGGCCAGAGTGATAGCCCAGCAGGTAGGGCGTTTGCCTTGCATGACCGGCTAATGCTGGCCCAGGTTCGATCCCGGCATCCCATATGGTCCCCGAGCACCGCCAGGAGTAATTCCTGAGTGCAGAGCCACGAAACCCCTGAGCATTGCCGAGTGTGACCCAAAAGAAAGCAAAAAAAATATGAACAAGTGGAATAAAAAGTGAGCATTGCTATCAAAAGTTGGATTAAGGGACCTTTAGAATTATTACTACTATGCACTGTAAAAAGGAAGGAGATTCATGAACCAAGAAAGAAAATTCTAAACTAACCACTGCCCCCCATTTTTGCTATGCTGATTAACTGACATACGGAAGGAATGGTATTTAAATAAAAATTAATTTTGTATTCCTGAGGACACTTGAACTTCATCAAAAAACGTTCATAACTAAATGGAAAAGGGAGAGTGAGTTGAAGTTGGGTAGGTATACTCACTGGATTGAATATAGCTCAAACTATATTATATTTTCCCGTTGCATGTCAGTGTTTGAATAAAGACATTTATCTATTTGTCTGTCTGCCTGCCTGCCTGTCTGTCTGTCTGTCTATCTATCTATCTATCTATCTATCCATCTATCTATTGGGGTTACGCCTGGCGATGGTCAGGGGTTACTCCTTGCTCTGCACTTAGGAATTACTCCTTCCAGTGCTTAGGGAACCATGTGGGATGCTGAGGATTGAACCTGGGTTGGCTGCCATGCAAGTCAAACGCCCTCCCAGAGGTGCTAACTATCACACACAGATTTTAGTTGTAGTGTATCTTTAGGATAGAGTCAAACAAATACTTCAGAATAATAGACTTGAAAAACAAATTTTGGAGATAAGGCTTCAGAATTTTATCTCCATATAAAAGCATCATTTTGTAGAATTTTTTATTATAAATCACAAAATAGAGTATGGAAATATATAACGCACAATAGAAATTGTCTAATCTGTTGCTACCAAATCACTCACCACCAGCATTTATCACATTCTTTGTTTACTCAGTACCACTGTGTAAATAGTTTCCAATGATATGACTATGATTGAAAACATGAACAATTCTCTCTTGCATGCATGTACTTTATTTATGCCATCACCTATGGGTGTTAGGTTGTTTCCAATATTTCACATGATCTTATTAACAGTAAAACATTATGTAGCTCTTGGAATCCAAATAAATTCAGATTAGTTATGATACTAGATGAAGAAAATTAGTTTTTGTAACATTCAAAAAAACTTAATTCTTGTTTTTACATTGCATGTAGTTACTTGGAGCACCTACATTTTCATATGGTTCTCTGGTGATTTTGTGATTTTGTGTGGTTGTCACTTTCACTGCTATAGATTAGCTAAAATTGATATTCACTTCTACTCATTTCTCAACACCCTGTATTGATTCTAGATGTATGTTGGAACTTAATTGAGACATTGTGATTCAGCTACTGATTATGACTGTCAGGTAGTAACAATACTCTGCTTACTCTGTCGGTCTAGGACATAAACTAAATTCTCAGTGTTTGAAGTCATAGGATGGCAAGTACCTTTTGTATGTAAGGGTCTCTGTCAATGGAAATATTTGCTTTCAAACACAGAAAAGAGTTATTCACTCCTAGAGTAGTTTGTCCATTGTAAGAGATGATGATAACTAATGTCTTTTATACTCTCTTGTCTATATTTTTATGCCCTTCTAACACTTAAATAAATGTTTAGAGTCAGTAGATAATAATCATTGCCATGTAGAGTGTGTTATAGGTTTTTTCTACATGTGGTAGAGATTTAAAACATAACTATTATTTTCTTATATAGCAAAACTCAAACTTTGTACATTTTCAGTAATGTTAATCCAAAAAAATAGTGTGACTTTTTATTTTTTGCTTTTTGGGTCACACCCGGCAATACTCAGGGTTACTCCTGGCTCTGCACTCAAGAATTACTCCTGGAGGTGCTTGGGGACCATATGGGATGCCGGGGATCGAACCCAGGCCAGCACAGGCTGGCCGGGTGCAAAGGCACAACGCCCTACCCACTGGGCTATCGCTCCGGCCCCTAGTGTGACTTTTATAGCAGTTTGATAGCTTTCAGCTTATCCATGTTTATGGGTAAATAATCCATTTGTTAATATTTATTGTAATATTAAATATAATATACTTATTTGGTTATAATGTGATTTATTATGAACTTTGGATTTGCTAAAAGTGTAGGGACTATAAATAATCACTGTATAGTGTAACCAAAAATACATTTAAAACTTCAATAATAAACATGCTCAACTTAGAAGACAATGGATTGGCAAGAAAAAGTAAACATTTTTTTGATGTTATCATGACAATTTGTCTAAATATAAGAAATACAGGTTTTGTTTTCTCTGCCGCCTATTTTGGGGTGGTGCTTTTTATGTCATTCCCTGACGTTTGGTGCAATCAATAGGAAAGGGCCTAGAACCCAGGACTCTTGGATGCAAAGTCTGGGCTCCAGCCCCTTGAGCCATTGCCCTGCCCTTCCTTTGCTATCTTTAGTTCTTATAACTTGCCATTAAAATTTAAGAAGCACAGAGTTTACTTCTTGTTTTTCAGATTCCTTTCCATTTCCATTTCAGTCCACATAACTGAAGTCCAGTAAAACAATTTGATTTGGGTTCAATGTGGTGCTATTTTTGATCCAAAGGTCAATTTGCCAACAAGCAGGGAACAGTTTCTCATTATTTTCCTTCACCACTCGGAGCAGTCTTTCCTGAAGTCTCTCAAGCAATGTATGACCTCTGTTTCAATGCTTCTCACAGATTTCACAGGCTGCCGCCACCGCTCAGCCAGCCCTAACACAGACAACTGTAATGGAAACAGTAACTATGGTGACAACACAGGAACAAATCCTGGTAAAACATGTCCAAGAGGAACTCCCACCACCACGCCCCAAAAGAAGAGGCAGATTATCCTGGATTCTGAAATTAGGAAAAGGTGAGAGGATTGTATCTGTGGCTCTAAGCTCTAACCTCAAGTGAAGAGTAATTTGTGTTGCCGAAAAACTATTTTGTAGTTCCTTTGATGACAGTACTTTAAATTCATTGTTTTCCAGAAACTTCAGATTCTTGTCATGTTAGTTAAGTTAGTGGGGAAAATTTCAGTGAAGTTTAAAATGTATACTCAGAATTGCAATCCCATCAAAAATGGAATGCTTAGTGGAGATATTCTTTTGGATTTTTTTTTTTTTGTTTTTTAGACCACACCAGGCAGTGTTTAGCTGTCACTCCTGACTATGCACTTAGTAATCACTCCTAGTGATGCTCAGGGTACCTTATGGGATGTTAAGGATCAAACCTCGCTCAGTACCATGCAAGGAAAATACCCTACCCACTGCAGATTACCTCAGGCCCTGGAGATGGTGTTTTGTATATTCAAGGTTCTAGCATCTTTGATGAGTGCACCAATTTAATCCTGAAAGGTTGTGTTTTATTTTAGGAGTGGAGGTGTTGGAGTGCTTTTATTTCAGTGCCGACTTTTGCACTAAATGCCATTTTTCTCCAGTAAAGGACTGCAATTTTCATGAAGATGTGTACCTATAATAGATAAGATCTATTTTGCCAGTTTATGAGAACATAATGTTTCAATCTGCACATTCTAAGTCAAGAGTAATTACAGATTTCCTGTTCTTTGATATTTATAAAGTCTTATCTTGAAGGTGTTAGAATTTTTAACTGATCTTTTGGTGGATATTCTCATCCAGTCATTTTCGATGCATTTAGGTATTATGTAAATTGGTGGGTATATTAAAACGCTGAAAATAAAATGTTTGAAGTGCATAGCAAGCATGAGATTTGTTAAATAGTGGATTTTTCTTTTACATTCCAATTATTATAAATCTGAGATTAGGAAAGAACATTGAAATTTGCCTTATGTTTTTAAGTGGCATATGTTTGGGAGCACATGGCATAGTTGACTTAAGAATTTGAGTATACAAGGGTAAAAAGTATGACAAGGAGAGCATGTACCTAAAATAGCATGTCAGATGTTCGACGCAAAGAAAAAATACCTAGAGGACTTATCCAGGTACTCTAATTGCAGTGTTCACTGCTTCTTTTATTATTTCATAACTTATAACCAACTTTCATAATTTCACAGTTAAACTACGAAGCCATTCTTAGTGGTTGTATTTACTTGGGTGAGTGAATCTTCTTGTTCACAAGTCAACAAACTGATACCTGCAGACTAAAAATCCAGTGTGTTGCGAGGTGTTTTTTTTTATGCCTCATGGGCTGAGAATTTTTAAGTGGTTGAAAATAATTCAAAGAAGAATAATATTTTGTGATGTTAAAGCTACATGAAATTTAAATGTGAGTGTCCAGATTTTAAATAACAGATTTTTAAATACATCAATTTTTTAAATAACATTGCTGGACTCATCCCTTTGAATATTATTTATGACTACTTTGCATTACAAAGTCAGGGTTGTATGACAGAGACTCCTATGGTCCACAAAGCCTAAACTTTTCACTCTTTGGCCCTTCAGAGACACAGCGCACTGGTTAAATCACTTGTATCACTTATTTCACTTGTCTTCCCGTTGTTCATTGATTTGCTGGAGTGAGCACCAGTAAGATCTCCCATATATGTCCTGTTGCAGCGATTGTACCCCAGGGGCATCTGCTTGCTCCAGGAACAGGAAAACCTCAAAACATTCTTTCAGGTCATGGGAATGAGGTCGATAATTGTTGCTGGATTTTTGGCATAGCAAATCAAACACGGGTAGCTTGCCAGGCTCTGCATGTAGGTGGTATACTCTCAGAAGAAGGGTCTCATCTCGAGCCTTTACTGATGAAACTCAACGGAAAGATAAGGTTTTTTTCTCTTGTGTGGAGCTCTGAGGAGCTAAGGAGTCTGGATGTTGAGAATGACTGAACTCATGGTGTGGGGGGTTGCTCTGGCTTCCTGCTAGGCTCACTGGGACGACGGGTCACAACTAGAACCTGCCTAGTGAGGGCGATCTGGCTGCGACATCTGTCACCCCATTGATCGCCAGGGTTGATTCGGCTGATCTGGCTGGCTAGACGGGTGTCCCCTTCCTTCCTCACCACTCCATGTGCGTCCCTCCCGAAGTTCGCCTCGGTCGCTTGGTAGAAGAGGACGGCCTTCCCGAATAGAGATGGACTGGTCTTCGGTCAAGGGTTTACTGAGTAGCTGCTTTCCCCTGCCTTCCCCAATAGAGATGGACCAGTCTTCAGTCGAAGGTATACGAGTAGCTGCGCTCCCTGCTAGTACCTCCAAACAAGCTCCAAACAAGCTCTCAAGTTCTGTATACAGTGTATAAATGTGAAAGATATTGGGAGGACCTGATCCTTACATCTAGTACTATTTGATACTGGGAAGGACCTGATACTGGGAAGATACTTGGAAGGACCTGATCCTTACATCTAGTACTATCCTTACATCTAGTACTATTCTGGTTAAATAGTTCACCAAATCCTTGACTCTTGTTTTTCTTTTTTTTTTTTTTGCTGGGGGGTAAGTGGGCAACGGCATTCATGAAATCTACTTCTACAATAGTTGAAGTGTTTGATTTAATTTGATGGAGAGAACATAAAATGGTTGGAGCCAGAGAGAGTATACTGGCAAAGCACACGCCTTGCTTGCAGCTGACCCTAGTACAGAGTGAGAAGTAAGTCCAAACACCTCCAGATTAATTTAAATAGTAAATATATAGATATAAATACATATATAATGTCAGAAATAAAACAGGAGACTGGAGTTTCTTAACTGATCCTGTCAGATTTATATAAAGTTAACATTGCATGTGTGTATACATGTGTAAATATATATCTACAGATATTACTTAATGGGCCCATGAGTTTATTAATACTTTCAACAGTACAAAAGAGTCTGCCTATAAATGGATGGACATGGAGAAGATTATGTTGAGCGAAATTAGCCAGAAGGAGAGAGACAGATACAGAATGACTGCATTTATTTGCATGGCATAATTATATATGTACATATTATGATACCAATATCCAAGGTCAAGTGAAACATATATCAGGAGGTCTTGTCAAAGGTGGAGATTATCACAAACGTGTGGGAGTCAGAGTTTAGGTAAGACAGAAAATGGAACAGGGTGCTAATAATAGTCGAGGGTACTAATGCCAACCTAGAACTGAGCATTAAATAGAGGCAAAAGGATACACATGACAACCTTTTAATGTATGTTCTGTAATCCATAGTCTGGAAGGGAAGGAAAAGAGAAAGAGAGAGAAAGGGAAAGAAATAAAGAACCTGCCATGGAGCAGGGCTGCGGAAGGGGAGGGAACCGGGGATGTTGGTGGTGGGAGATGGGCACTGGTGGAGGGACGGGTGCTGAAACACTGTATGATCAAAACCCAAACATGAACTTTTTAATTGTATATCTTTTTATTTGTATATCTCACGGTGGTATAATAAAATACTTAAAAAAAAAAGAGTCCTAGCAGCTTCTAAAGCATAGAAGTACACAAACCTAATTGATTTTTTCCCTCCAGGAACTCAGGTATATGAGGGTGGGGGATTAGTGTTGAGATAGTATGTACCTTAAAACTCAGCTATCAATAACTTTTCTTTAGTTAAAAAATGAAAAAAAATTACAGAGTAGATGGATTCATGTTGATTTGTGTCTTACAAATCTTAGTCTTGACTTTCGGTTTAGTTAATAAATCTAGTTAGAAGAAATGTGCTGGGTGTTTAGTTTCAAAAGAAGTTTGATTAACGGTAAAATAAACTTTGCCTTAACATTCTGTTTGCATCCTCTGCTCCCAGCTTTGTTTCCCAAGTGCCTGGAAATGAGCGGTCCAAGTGGGAGCATAAATGTTACTTTAGCAGCCAATATATATAAGGCTTTTATTGGGTGTTCAGCACTAAATTAAATACTTAACTGCATTTTGGGGAGACATTGCAATGGGTAAGGTTGGCATTACATACAGTAAACCCCATGTTTGATTCCACTCACCACATATGATCTCTGGACTCATCTGGTGTGGCTTAAAACAGTATTAAATAGTACTTTATCTGCATAAATCATTCATTTCTCTCAGAAATTCAAAGAAATGTATTTGGGTCTTTTTCTAGTTATCACTTCAACTTTTATTTATTGCAAAATTTTCTTATTAGGGTTTGTATAAGACTGAATATCTGAGCCAGAAATTCAGTCTGGAATGGGTAGGGAAATAGAGCTTCAGTAGTTATAAGACAAAGGTGTCTTATGGCTCAGAATGGTCTCCTTTCTCTCTGTATATGTATATATGTATATATATGTATATATATGTATATATATGTATATATATAAGAGTATATACATAGAGATATATACATATATACACATATAAATGTGTATATATATATGTATATCCTAGATTTCTCAGTTGTGTACTGTCTTGCAGAGTAGGATAAGAGGTTAAATCTAAGTCTGTAGTCTAGAAAGATGCATTTAGACTAAACAAAGAGAAAAATGAGAACAGATGTTTAGGAGCAATTTAATTCAGTAGGTTTCAGTAAGTAGTAATTGTCTACAGGATGGATTGGGTTAAAATATTGTGATGATTTGAGAGGGCTCACATAAATATGAGTGAAAGA
>JAJIBD010037812.1:0-23115 GCA_021461705.1 Cryptotis parvus
TTTAAAGTCATTAATTTATATAGATTCTCTGTTAAATAAAAGTTCCTAAAATGATTATCCTCAGACTTAAAGGGATTTTACCCCTAGCTTGGGCAAAAAGAGAAACCATTAAGGCAAAATTAATAGGATCAGGGATGAGTGCCATGTGCTTTGAGAAAGGACATTTCAGTTCCGTTGATCTCCCATAGAAAAGATATATCACATTCTCCCATAGAATAGATATATATCTATATCACATTCTTGATACAGTGAAAAATATATCAAAAATGTATGTTTTTTTCCACTATGAATTTTATTATTTTCTAATAAAGGCATATCAACACAAAATTATGAAAACATAATAAATAAGATTTAAGAAATATATGGACTAAGTCTATTAGATGCTACTATAAATGGGCCAGAGGGCCAGCAAAGTGGACAAGTTCCTCACCTTGCACACAGATGACATGAGTTTAACCTTAGCATCCTATGGTAACCCCCAAGCACTGTAGGAGTGCCAGGAGAAAGCCCTGATACCATCAAGTCTGGCCCAAAAAACACAAACCAAATAAAAACGGAGATTTTAAAATAAATGATGTATATGGACAAATCTGGGTCAGCTTCATGCCAGGTGATCACTCCATATTAATATCATTGTGGCCCCTAAAAGATATTTTTAAAATAAATGTCACCATGGCGCCTGAGCGATAGCCCAGCTGGTAGGGCGCTTGCTTTGCACGTGCCGGCCTATGCTGACCGGGTTCGACCCCAGGCATCCCATATGGTCCCCTCGAGCACTGCCAGGAGTAATTCCTGAGTGCAGAGCCAGGAGTAACCCCCTGAGCATCGCCAAGTGTGACTCCCCTAGGCCATAAATGTCACCAGTTAAACTGGTGACATTTAATTATTTATTTGTATGATTCATTTTTGGCACACAGTTCATAGTATTCTCTAGGCTTTGAACTTAACATAGGGCTACTTAGGTTTTCTTATGATGAACTTTATTGTTGATAAAATAACTTCTCACAAAAATTGACGATTTTTGTGCATTTGTGCACATCGCTAATGACCTGTATCAGAAGAGATACCTACAAATGCATGCAAAGAACACAAGTGAGCCATGTATCTTACTGTTCTTTAGCTGATGAAGAGTCATGACTAGTTTGCGAGAGCAATCATACTTGTCTCCGGAATATTATTTGGTAGCAGGAGGTTTCATGGTAAGGATATCAATTTTAAAAGCCTTGGGCGGAGTGATAGTCCAGCCAGTATGGTGTTTGCCTTGCACCGGCTGGCCCATGCCAGCCCAGGTTCGATCCCCGGCCTCCCATATGTCTCCCCAGCACCGCCAGGAGTAATTCCAGAGCGCAGAGCCAGGAGAAACCCCCTGAGCATTGCCGGGTGTGACCCAAAAAGCAAAAAAAAAAAAAAAAAGCCTGAAAAAGTTGAATTGGGCATGAAAAGGAAGAGAGTTAGAATATTGTTTCAGAGGCATTGTTTCCCTGTGAGTCCAGGAAAAAAGCATCTGTGTAAAGTAGATGTATAAAGTAGCATAGAATACTACCACATTGCTAAAATGAGCCCGACTTAAGTGTGGGACTTTGAAGCTAGTTATTTAAAAACCCATGTAGTGGGACCATAAAGACAGTACAGAATCTAGGGCATATGCCTTACGTGAAGCTGATCTGCCTTTGATCCCCAGCATCCCATTTGGTCCCCAAACACCTCCAGAAGTTATTCCTGAGTACAGAGCCTGGAGTAAGCCCTGCGAATCACTAGCTGTGATCCCAACCCCAAACCAAGAAATCCAAAAATATATCCTCCTTCTAACTAAGGGTGGAGAAATAGTAGTACATTGGGTGAGGTGCTTGAGTTACATGCAATAGACTCTGGTTAGATCCCTCACAATATATGAACCCTGAGCACCAAGAGGAGTAGCTTCTGAATATAGAGCTGAGAAGAGTCTCAAGCTGCTTCGCATGTGGCCCCAAAATCCACACCCCACCAAATGCAAAACCAGAATACTGGGTTTTTGTTTGATTCCTTGGTAAAAATAACTATAATCAAGAGCTGTCATTTCAAATAATCATGTGCCACCACTATATTGATTGACATTCTGTGATTCGAAGACTTAACTAGCCTCAGGGCTGTGAAATGTACACTTAAGCAAGTCTCAATAATTTCCCAATATGATTAAAATTCAAATTATGTCACCTTACTTGTGAACAAAGTGAAAATATGTTTCGGTAAGTCTTAGTATGTGATAGCTTAAGCCAATTAACAAAAAACTGACAGCTGGTCTAGAATTTGAGGTGAAATTCCTGCTGACTCAGGGCAGTGAATAAGAATTTAATGTTCATTAAAATATGTCACAATCTGAGACCCAAAACAGGTACCATCTGTCACTTGCCCCTACTAGATACCTAGGGTATAGATACGGTGTGTGAAAACATTTTATTTTTTTACAATAACTACTTTGCTTTGAAACATTTTCACTCATAATGCATAGAATCATCTCCTAATCTTTCATTTGAGGTAGGAGATGAGAAGTACAATACTAACTGAGCTCTGCAGCTGTGGTTTGTCTGTGGCTTTTTCCAAATCACATAGTTCTGCTTTTGAGTCCAAACTGGATTTGTTGACTTAAGATGTCAATGCTAGAGTGTACCACCAGTGGCCCACACAAGTATATGCCATGGGATGGGTACTGCGACTTGACTTTCATTGGACTGTATCAACAGAAATTGGTCTTAGTACTAAAATCTCATATTGCACTTTAGCTTCATTCCACCCGCCAAGCGGAGCACCATTAGTGAAGCTTCAGATGGCAAGAAGCACAAATTGCTGCACTGGTGCTAAAGTGTTGAATAGTATAAACTGCAATGGAGAAGAGTCGGGGACTTGTCATAGCATGGGCACTCTGGGTGGAAAGGGCCCTATCTAGAGGAAGCCCATTCCTGGGGACCTGATGCCACTCAGATGACCAGTGGTGTCAGCCAAGGATGGGCTAAGCCTGGCAAGTGTGGATGATCTAAACCAAAGCTCTTCCAGTGTCTTCTATCATGATCATTTGCACACAAAACCCTTACACATGACCCCACATCTCTAACAATGGTAGATGAGTCAAAAACTATGCTGAAAATGGATCGCGTACCTAATTCATTCTCAAACCCACATTATCCTTTATGTGACCCTCTTGGGGTCACCAACCATAGCTGAAGAAATGGGTTGAAGGGCATATGCTACGCAGCAGCTGCACAGCTTCTGTGGCTGGTGAAGACTTTGGAGGTGGCGGTACGATCAGAGAGCAGGGACAGAGCAAATATACATGGAAGCCTCACCAGGACCATTGGGGCTGTGTAGTTTCACCTGCCCAGGCTGCCTAGATATCAGCCCTGTGATGATGCTGGAGAGAATCCATCTAGAGAGAATCAGTGGGCTTTCAAGGGTGGCCTCTAGCCCTCGCAGCCTTGGAACATTGAGAGCTTGTTGAAAGAATCTTCGGTCCCTCCCAGACCCTCATTTGCAGACACTTTGAAAGAGCATCGGACAGCCAGCATTTCCTCACCCGGCCTTCTGGGGAGACTCTGACTTTTCCCCTGTTAAAGACCCCCTGATGAAGAACAGCCAACAGATAATTAGAATGGTTTCGCCTTGTCTTCCCTCATACTTTCCGATAAGAGCCGGCACACAAAGTAGGTGTATAGAATTCAGCTCTACTAGTGTTAGAGACATTTCCCTCCCTATCACTCGCTATGACCTATTCCCGATGAGAATAGGTGACTATTTCATCAGCCTTTTGTAAGTTGACATTTCCTCACTTCAAATCATCTTCTAGCTCTAATCCAAGAGAACATGTCTGTTCTACATATGCTCCCTGGTCTGTCTCTTGCCAGTTTTTGCTGCTGGTCCCAATGGAATGTGTTGATGTCTCACTGCTGGCCTTGGAATTGGGCTTGGGAGCCTGGTGTCTGAAAAATGAGACTAATTGTATTTTTTTGTAAAAAATCCTGGCTGATTGCTGACTTTTACAGATGAGTCTCTTTGGTTCCCCATGTCTCAAACTCTATGACTCTCTGGGACACACAGAGCTGTGATTAATTTTATATGCAGAAAACCACATTTTTTTTATCCTAATGCTTGCCAATTGTTCAATCATGGCTATTTTATATGAACTCGGATAAGCATCGGTAGGTAGGAAAAGTGATTCCATGTTTATGGACCATTTATACATTTTAAAGTTTTCCCCCATGTTACATTCCGATGGGAGAATTTTTTCAGAACTGGAAGATTTTATTTGGAGTGAAGTCATGGCAGGACTGATAATTTTTCCTAGTTTTACTCTTTATTTTTTTATTTGATATGCCAAAAGCCAGTAACAACTATGAACCTCATTCCCATGTCCTGAAGCTATGGTTTGAGGCTCTTCCTGTTCCTGGAGCAAACAGATGCCCTTAGGCTACACTTGATTGCAACAGAACTATGAAGATGTTACTGGTGCCTGCTCCTGCAAATCGAAGAACAATGGGAAGACAAGTGATACTCTTTACTGATATCTTTCGCCTATATTTTTAATTCAGTTTTTTAGATTTACAGTTCTCATTGAATCACCATGAGATATATAGTTAAGTTTTTATGATTGAGTTTCAGTCATACAATGTTCCAACACTCATCTTTTCAGCAGTGTACATTCCCCACCACCAATGTCTCCAGATTCCCTAACTGCCACTCCCACTCCAGCCTCCCTATGACAGGGACTTTTTATTTTGATGGACCATACCTCAGAGAGCTCAGGGAGCCAGGGGTACTAAGGATTTGCTCCTCAACAAAGGCAAGGCATGCACACTACTGGGGGGGCGATGACAAGCCACACCTTTACTTTTGTTTTGTTTGCCAAGAGCTCCAGTGTGAGCATAGAATTATTTTCATTTGCCACTAAATCTCTTTGACTTTCCAATTGCTTTCATAGATTATGTAAGAAAACCTGTTTAGGCAACATGGCTGCCCATAACTCCCGACATGATGTTTTGCTTCAAACAGATTATTCTCGACTCCTCACTTGGCAAAGATATCAAGCCATTATATATTTTACCTGAAATGATGGGTGTACCACATTAACCCTCACATAGCACTCTTTAATCTTATTCATTAAGCTCTGAGAAAGTCAGCCAAGGATGGTTATATTTACATCTTTGTACTTTGAAATGTTGTCTTCGGTTGGAGAAGTGGATGCCTGCTAGACTTTCTGCCTTGCACGTAGGGAGGCCCTGGGTTTGATCCAGCACTGTGTTTATTCTCTTTAAGGTGTGTCTTAGACTCTATTTTGACTTTTCTATAAAGAACTGGATATGACCTTACGGAAAAATAATAAATATATAGGAGATATTAATAAAGATAAGAAGTAAAATGAGTCACCATAAAGGAATTAGGAGAATCTTCATTGAAATTCATTTTTTGGATATCACCCTCTGGGAAGGCAGCAGAAACTGTCGTGATGAGTCCAAGCATGCACATAAACTTAATAGAAAGCTAATGTGACTTACATGAATTAGATATGCAAAGTGTGTCTATTGCCAATTCTCACAGTGAGAAATATTTAGCAAGGAAGTTAGTTTACAGCGCCTAGTCTAGCATTGGCCTTTTTTCATTCTCTCAACTGCAAGAAACAAACACTGGCAAACCACTTACTAATTAAAGAAGATTCAAAATGAACTTCAACACTTGATTTTCTATCCTTAAAAATGGTATGCATTATGGCAGCAAGAGGAGATAAGCAGGTGAAGAAGGTGCTGAGTAAAGTGTGAGCTAATTGAAGGAGACACGAGCATGCTGCAGTTCAGTGCTGCCAACGCAGGTACCCGCCAAAATGAGCTACATAAAGTGTCCTTTGGCAGGAGGGTGAATTGATTTCTCTATGTTGATGACACTTCGCCTAGTGAGCGATTGGTGCATCTGTTTCTGGGACAATTTCCTTTGCCATAGTAATGTTAGTGGTTCTTAAATAAATTTGCATTTGTTTAGGGAAAAAGAAAGATCTCAGTTTGGTTTAATTCATGGGACCTCTACCGGCAAACAAGGGTCTATAAAATACTTCTTCCTTTGTAGTTTTCAGTTTGGGTGTTTTTTTTTTGGGGGACACACCCAGCAGTGCTCAGTATTGACTTGGCTCTGTGCTCAAGCATCATTCCCAGCCTCCTGTTGGGCTTGAAGGGGCACAAGGCAAATGCCCTGGACAGCTACCTCCACAGCCCTCCCTCCTTCTTTCTTTTCATTGCCTGTCGGGAACGCCGCCGGGTCCCCGACAGTGTCAGGACAGAGGTTGTCTTCTACCTCCGAGGACACCAGGAGAACAGATGAAAAACTCACGAGTCCGGGGCAAGTTCCAAAAAATGGCTTTTAATAGTATAAAAAGCTCTTCCACAGCACTCCAATATAATGAACAAACTTTAGCTCTGGTCCGAACTTAGACCATACAAAAGAGCCTAAGTCTCCCACCAAAGAGAGAGAGGATCTCACCCGAGCTGAGTCCTACCCAGAAGAAAGAGCAAAAGGCCAAAGAGCGCCAAAAGGAGCCAAAAGCTCAGGCTGAGGAACCAAAAAGCAAACGTAAAGGTGAAGGGGCCTCAAGTCAGCCCTTTATATACACCAAAGTAATCCGGGAGGTGGTCATGTCAACAAAGAACCCTAAACAGAGTGTAGTGCCACACCCTATTGCAGGTATAAACAAAGGTTATGCCAAGGACTAAGGAGATTATCTCTTATGTAAAACACTGAGAGAGAGAGGGGCTGATATAAAAGTAATACATCTTAACCTCATGAGCTTCATGTAATCTAGATGGTACCCACAAGGTCCTTCTTATTATTATTTGCACCAGGGTGATTCTGAGTATCTTGTTCTCCTGTACTGAAAGGGTCACCTCGCCTGCTTAGAGCAAACTAGTATGATCCTTCCTATAGTCTTCCTATAGTCTCAGCGTAGCCAGGGTGGTAGTCTCCTGGTAACTCTAACTGTCCCACGCTGGGTGCAGTGGGTATAAAGAGGAGCCAGCCCAATCTAGAAAACATAGAAGTCTTAGTAGATGTATAAGCCAGAAGTTATTCAATCAAGGTGACTTCTGTAAGTGCCACACCCTCTAGCAGTGTTTACATAGAAGAGAAGTCTCATTAGAATGAACCTGACTTAAGTAGATTAAGCTGGGAGTGGGCAAAACAACAAAACTCCCAGAATAGCTAAACCTGTCCTCCAACAATTGCCTCTTTATTTAGTATTTGCAAGTTATATCAGAGACTAGAGTTTGGGATAGAAGGTGAATTGCCCGAGGCACAGGATGACCTTAATGAATAAAGGAAGGAAGAAACACCCTGATGACTGGCTCCACATAGCCGCTTACTTCATTTGTTGTGTCAGCAACCACAAGTCATTGTCAATCTCTCCTAGCTTGTGGTAATTTTGGAAACCAGAGCACTATAACATTACCTTCACATAACATTATATTGTGTGAAACCAGAGTTATTCGCATAATGTAAGCGTGTGGCAATGTGATTCCATTGTGTCAGATTCACTTGGTCTTACAATTCTAATGGACTCTCCAATTTGCTTTTAGAAGATAATTACTCAAGTAGTCAAATATTAATTGAATAACAGATGCTAATTTTTGTCAGAAAACCTAACAGCCGATTTTTTATTTCCAAATAATGGAACAAAATGAAAAGTTGGTTTGGACCAATTGTACCTCAAATTGATCCAGGTATTAACAGCATTTCTTGTTTGGAAGGCTTCTAAGCCATTTTTTTTCTTCCTCAGCACAGTGTTTTTCTTTAGGCCCCTCTCCACACATGTGGTGGTTCACTTAATATCTATCAGTAATTAAGAGGAAGTGCAATAATGTTCCAGAGCATGCTTCTACTTTGGCATATATCCATTTCTTATAACTTCTATAGGTTTATCTCTTTTGCCTTTGCTAAGCAGCACTCCTTTAAAAGCAGAGAGAAGGGAACAGAGTGCTAATAATTGTCGAAAGTGCTAATACCAACCTAAAACTGAGCATTAATTCTTCACTTGTCTTCCCGTTTTTCAATGATTTGCTCGAGCGGGCACAGCATTAATTACAGGCAAAGATATACACATGATAACCCTAAATGAATGAATTGCAATCCACAATGTTTAAGAGAAGGAAAGGATAAAAAGAGAGAGACAGAAAACAGTGAGACAGAGAGAGAGAAAGAGATAAAGAACCTGCCATAGAGGCAGGCTAGGGAAGGGGAGAAGCAATCGGGGATATTGGTGGTGGGAAGTGGGCACTGGTGAGGGATGCGCATGGAACACTGTAAGACGTAACTCCAACTTTGAATATCTTTGAAATTGTATATCTCATGGTGTAATAAAATAGTAAATCTAAAAATAAACGAATAAATAAAAAAAAAAAAGCATATCCATTAACTGTTTCAAGGTACTCCTAAGCGCCTTTTCTGTGTTTTTTTTCCTTAGATCTGATTTATTTTTTTCTTCCTTAAGCTGCTTGTGAAGATTACTTGGATTATAATTTTCTACTTAGGTTTTTATACCTCTTGATTCTTCCCAGTCATGATTGCAGCCCTTCTGATCTGCAAATTCAAACATGCGTGCAAAGGCAAATTGATTGATCTCTCATGTTTTGTAAGATGGATTCTTGGTTGATTCCGCATTCTTCCTTGTTTTAACAGGTTTTAAAAAACAGATTTAGAAAGAAAAAAAGCAAACCATGGACAAACTCCGGTCACTCAACCAAGATCTTCTTTCAGCACTAAAAATAAAGCTGTCGCTCAGAAGATGGAAGCAGGGCCTGGACAGCTTTGCCCAGCGCTGGGATAATTTAGCAAAAGTGGAAAAAAAGTTCAGCCCAGGTTAGTGATACTAGTTATCCTATTGTAAGTCATCCTGAGCCTTTGAAATCTGTTTTTAAAGAACAGTTCTGTAAACATGTAAATGATGGTGCTGACTTTGTCCTATCAAGATACTCTACTGAATATAAAATGTGACTCTTAGACTATCTCGACGATGCAGGATGGGGGTGAGGTGGAGGAGAGAGATCTCACTGTTTACTGCTCTAGGGGACAGTTTCTTCCAGGTTACTGGAATGGAAACTTAGCGGCTGAGTCATAACTGGAGTTGAGCAAAAGTCTAGGGACATTTGTCATGACAGACTAATCTGAAGTCATGGATTCCTGACTTGACCCCACATTTTACATTTGAGTGAAGAGAAATTATCAAGCAGAAATGAGTTAGGAGGAATGAAGCTGGGATCTAGGATTATGGGAAGGACTCCTTTTCTCTGAGTACCAAGGAAGAAACCTCTTTTCTTCTCCCAAACTCTAGAATTATAAAATCTAGAGTGTGGTTCAGTTACTCTAATGTAATGGGCATGTAGGCTAGTTAGAAACGCACTCAAAGAACATATGTTGAGTCAACGTTTAACAGTTTCACATTGAGGTAATTTTTTTAAAGTGGCATATTTGAGAGTAGCAAATTTTGCTGTCATATTTTGCAAGACTGTGGAGATGAGAAAGTCACCCACACTTAATGTGATGCATGATAGTGTTAAGTATATTCTGTGTCGCTTTGCATTATAGAAGCTAGTGTTTTCTAATTGGTCACAATCCCAGTTCAGTGAGTACACCGTGGCCCAGTTGTATGAAAGCAATAATTATATTTAATATATTTAGGTTTTAAGTGTTAGGAAATAAGCACGTGGGATTTTCCTTGAGATGTCTGGTAACTTTGAGGATATGTTCGTGAAAGATTTAAGAACTGAAGTTTAAAGTATTGCTTCCAGAAATGCAGTTTAAGAAATTATGATTGGCTCACATACAATTGTATTTCAATCTTCATCTAATTCAATACGTAACAGTTTCAAATTAATAGGAATTTAAATTGTAATTATTTCCTTAAGCATTAAGTAATAAGAAGTCCGATTTCCATCGAATACATTGCTAGCAGTTAATTGATCTAATATTCTTCTTACTATGGAATGGGGCCACTGCTGGTTCATAACACCATCACTATAAAGAATAATGCTGTAGGTGTTAGAAAATGATCATTTTAAAGCAACACTGGATTTTAATATGTATCCATTGGTTCCAGAGATTATTACTGCTGCTGGAAAATTGTAATCATTTTTAGGTTGACAATATCTGGTAAAATAAGTTGTTTTGAGATCTGTCCTTTCAAAGCGTATATATTTATGAAGATGTAACTGTTAACGATAGATCATGTTATCATTCATTCACTAGTATTGTGCACAGTGGTTTTCCCAACTGAGTCTGCATATTACCTCACCCAAGAAACCGATTAAAATGTGCAGTTTCAGATTCTGTGCTCAGAAAATCTCATTTGCCATCCACTAATTTGTATCCATACAGTCGGGCAGATCATATTTTCAAACCTCGCCGGAGCATGACAGTGACATGTGCCAATCTCCACATTCTGGATCTCTGCATGAGATATGGAGAATGGAGACCTTCCCAGCAGTGCAGTATTTCGGGATGCTCCTTTCCTGAATATAATTGCTTTTTCATGCAGATGAAGCTCCATCTTACCAAACTGTTCTAAATCAATTATTTTAGAGGCAAGAACCCCTCGGAAGCTTTCATTAATAGCCCAAATATTCTGAACCCAACCTGTCTCATGATGTGCCTAACCTGTTAAGTTCTGCAGTCTCTGAAATGAAAGGGTGCTAGCTTTGAATTGTTTAGTTCTTTATAAAATTCTCTGTCCCACATATCACAGGAATCTTTCTCTTTGCACACTGGCATGCAATGAGGGATGAAAGGAAGCCATAGAACGGAGAAGGTGTTTTAAAAGATGAAATGCTCTGATAGACAATGCAGACCGCTTTGTGCAATTGTCGGGCCTGTTGGGATCTACTGGGAGTGGAATTTATTTCAAATACTTGCACACACTTATCCCATCCTAGAGCGGGTACATTAGCCAAGTTGCTTCCTACAGAACTCGGCTTGGACCTTCATGACTCACTTTCAGCACATTGGCTTTTTCCAAAATGCACTATAATGCCTAGTCCACATCATTGTTGTGGGAATTGGGGACACTTTGATAGGAACAGAGGAATTAAAACAAGAGGGCAAGAGCCAGCACTGTGCCTGAGAGCCCCAGAGCCAACCCAGTGGGCTAAGTGCATGCTTTGATTGCTAGAGGCACAGACTCCATCCCTAACATCTCATGGTCCTCAAGTACCACCAGAAATGACACCAGGACACTGAACAGAAAGAATATCTGAGCACCCCAAAATAAAAAGCATCTAAAAAATGAGTACATTATAACAACAAAAAACTGTTTTTTCTTGGATGTCAGATTGGACTTAGTGAAAAAATCATGAACAAGTCTGAGAAAAATTTAGGAAAAGATCTGACTTCCAAGAACACCGGTCATTTGAATGCCTATATTCTAGATGCATTTGAGGTAGATAAATATGAACCTTTAATGAAGTATGCATTCTCTTAACAATCCTGTAAAATGGTAGAAGGAGCAAAGTTCTCGAGAATGGGTAAAATCAGTGGGATAAAAGCGCTGTGATTGAGATGACAAGGCTTCGATTGTGCTCATATAATGGACATTGTGTGCCTGAAAATTTGACTGTCTTTTCAGGTCAAACCTTGAGGGATTTTGAACTTCTATGAAACAGCATGGCAAGAGATCAAAACATGAGGAAAAAGTCAACTGTGAGGGCGGCTCCCTTGTATTTCAAGCCAAGTTTGTCTTGAATAATACCTAGACATCAGCTGTGGATGCTTAAGTAGATGACTTATGCATCTCCTAGAAAATAGGGAATATCTTTTGTTCCCCAAAGTGAAAAGGAATAATAGCCCTTAACTCTGTGAATGCCAACAATGCAAAAAGAAAGCGGTCAAATGAAATATACTCTGCCTGGACTTATTTAAATACGCAAATGACCCCTATGTCTTCTACATTTTTTTAAGTATTTTATTATACCACAACGTGAGATATACAAATAAAAAGATATACAACTAAAAAGTTCATGTTTGGGTTTTGTAATACAGTGTTCCAGCACTAACCTCCCTCCACCAGTGCGCCATCTCCCACCACCAACATCCCCGGTTCCCTCCCCCCTTCCCCAGCCCACCTCCATGGCAGGTTCTTTATTTCTTTCCCTTTCTCTCTCTTTCCCCTTCCTCCAGACTATGCCCAGAAACCATTACATTAAGTAGTAGGTTGTCATGTTGTATCCTTTTGCCTCATTTAATGCCTCTCCTAGGTTGGCACTAGTACCCTCACCATTATTAGCAACTTCCGTTCCATTTTCTGTCTTACCTAACCTCTGACTTCCCACACGTTATAGGATAATTTCCCACCTTTTGACAAGACCTCCTGATGGACATGCAGAAGATTATGTTGAAGGAAATTTGCCAAAGAGAGAGAGAGATACAGAATGACTCACTTATTTGCATGGCATAAATATATATGTGCACATATTTTGATACCAATATCCAAGGTCAAGTGAAACATATTAGGAGTTCACATTTTTATAAATAGGGATTTTCAAAATTGAAAAAATAAATGCTGTGACTCTGATGAACATATATTATCCTGATTATAATTTGGAAATACGGACATAAAAATTTCATGTAGATTATGATTTTAAACTTAAATAGCGTATGAGCGAATTGAGACATTTATTTTTCCCATTTAGCTTAAATCCTACACACTATAGAGGTGAATATTCATATGATCCATACTTAATTGGTTTGGTAAATTAAATAAACTTGGTAATTATAATTGGTGCTTAGATGAAGATTGACCAGCTAGATTACTTTTAAAAAGTTCTGAATTTATGATTCTTTTTACACAAAGTATTGTCTTTGTCAGAAATAAGACACATTCTGAGACTCTTACAAGTTCATAGATTTGTTTCCATCTGGGGATTTTTGTGCTAGAATACTAATAACCTGCTAGCATAAGCACTATATATCAAATACAAAATTAATACTCACAATTACCATCATTTTTTAGCATAATAGTCCAGGTGAATGTCTTGTGGTGAACGCCTACTCACGGCTGCCCACATAGTGATCATTATGTCAGTAAATATCAACTGTATATGACTTTATGTTTTATGTGAATTTTGAAACTCTTGTTATGAGCCATGTTACCTAAATCAAAAAGGAATAAAGTCTTGTCAAACATGAGTAACATAAAACATGGACGATGATTATGAACCAACATACCTATAATACCAGCAATACAAATAGAGAAATGCAACAGATTAGGTGGTATTTTTTGTAAATTTTCTTCTCCACATTCTTTCTACTTTTTAGAATTCCTGTTATCTACACTCCATAAAATATTTTACATGCACTTTCTCAATATACATTTAACACGTTATTTTGTTGACCTGTTGATGCCGGAAATATACTTAATATTGTAGCCATTCTCTTCTTTCTGCCAATGCTTAATTAAAAATACTCTAGGGCCTCTCAGTTGACAACCCTTTTCATTTTTTCTGAAAGCTCTCCAACTCTAATCAGTCTGCTGCCTATTAAAAAGAATTTCAATTGCTTTGTAAAACTAGAGGTAAAATAGAGTGTACTCATGTGTATTTGCTTCCTATCATATTTCCCTTTATAGACTGTCAATCATGAATCTTAAACCGTCCATTGTGTAGATTAAGATTTTACTAGTTCCAAAGGTACAGTTTAAAACAACTTGGGGGCCGGAGCGATAGCCCAATGGGTAGGGCGTTTGCCTTCCACGCGCCAGCTTATGCCAGCCCGGGTTCAATCCCAGTATCCCATATGGTCCCTGAGCACCGCCGCTAGAGTAATTCCTGATTGCAGGAGTAATTTCGGATTGCAGAGCCAGGAGAAACCCTGAGCATTGCCGGTGTGACCCAAAAATAAATAAATAAATAAATAAATAAATAAATAAATAAATAAATAAATAAATAAAATAAAAAAAAAATAACTTGGGAAGTTAGCTTTTTATCCTTCTGTGACCAAGTAAACCAGGTGCTTAAGAGTGGGCCTAGTATATCAGTTAAACTGGTTTTACACTGTAGACTCATGATCTACAACATATAAAGTAGGCACTGAAAATTTAAGGGATTTGAATTTAACTGTTGGAATATCTGAGTCCTCATTGCTGAACTAAAAGTCGGAGTAGGTAAGCTTCCCCTGTACTATATTCCAGTTCTAAATGCACGGATATGTTGCTCTTGAAATTTTCTGCAAAATTCTGGATTCCAATGTTCTCTGTTTTTATCACAGAGTCAGCTGCTGCATGATTATAAATTTTTTTCCTGTATAAAATATTTTATTTTAGTCACTTAATATAAATAACACATAAATTAAAATATCCTAAAAGTATACTAGATAACTTTCAGACCTATTTACAAGATGCAGTTTTGTTACTCTTATTGATGGTATTAGAGGAAAGTCAGCAGTATTACAAAAAGTATGTTTCATTGCTTCTTGAATTTCTTCATGTGAAGATAATTTCCACAGTTGCTCCAAGTCTTTGAACCTAACTAGTGAAGTGAATAGGTCTCTCTTATTTCTGACAATCTGTAAGAAAGTAATTTGGGTGTGAGGACAAAAATACTCAAAGTTGAACCATTTTACGAGAGTAAAACCTGTTTCATTACCATACAATACTTGAATTCAAAGGAAGTGACTCATTCTGTCATATCTTCTGAATATTTCTAACTATGCTCCCAACTCAAATCTGTATCTATTGTAGAGGCTAGAGTCTCTTATTACTAGCATCAAAATGGAGCATCAGTTAATATCAAATTTTAGCGACCAAACCACTGTCACGAATTTTAGCATTCTGCTATGCTGTCCTAACCATGATCATTTCTCTATATTCTTCCTGAGAGAGAACATTTTATAACCTTTGATGGATGGCTTACCTTCCTCTCTGAGCACCGGATCTTGTACCCCAGATTTCCTGAAGTCACTACATAAATCTTTCCTGTTTCTTAGAATTTGAGAATCCATTGCACCAGGGAGTTGTGTGCCTTTGTGCTATCATTCCTGTGGCGGCAGCTTTAATTCTGGCTCTCATTAACAACTAAGATGGTCTCTGTTATTATGCAGTATATTTCAAGCTCTGGAAATGTAGTTTTTCTGCACCCATTAAAACCAATTTCATGTAGTCCAGGAGTTACAATACTTGCCTTGCATACACCTGGTCCAGGTTGGATCTCCAATACCACATGGCCTCCCTGAACGCCTCCAGGTATGGCCCTAAAGGTACCCCACAAATCAAGGCATAACCTTAGTAGGAACTAGTGGATGCCTAAGTAGCAAATGTCCCATCCACTGTACTATCACTCTGTACCATTTTTATCATGGTATTTCATATGTTATTATATATCATGTTATTGCACATGATTTATTTTGTGCATCTGATGATAGTTTATCAAGAACTAATAGATTGTTTCATGTCATCATGTATATGTTAAGATTTCTGATTTCATGCTGTTTGTCCTGACACGTACATACACACCTCCTTATACAACGGAAAATGGCCATGTAGAAATATGAACAGGTTGGGGGCCAGAGTGATAGCCCAGCAGGTAGGGGCGCTTGCCTTGCACGCGGCCGGCTAATGCTGGCCCAGGTTCGATCCCCCGGTATCCCATATGGTCCCCCGAGCACCGCCAGGAGTAATTCCTGAGTGCAGAGCCACGAAACCCCTGAGCATTGCCGAAAGTGTGACCCAAAAGAAAGCAAAAAAATATGAACAAGTGGAATAAAAGTGAGCATTGCTATCAAAAGTTGGATTAAGGGACCTTTTAAGAATTATTACTACTATGCACTGTAAAAGGAAGGAGATTCATGAACCAAGAAAGAAAATTCTAAACTAACCACTGCCCCATTTTTGCTATGCTGATTAACTGACATACGAAGGAATGGTATTTAAATAAAAATTAATTTTGTATTCCTGAGGACACTTTGAACTTCATCCAAAAAACGCTCATAACTAAATGGAAAAGGGAGAGTGAGTTGAAGTTGAGTAGGTATACTCACTGGATTGAATATAGCTCAAACTATATTATATTTTCTCCCGCTGCATGTCAGTGTTTGAATAAAGACATTTATCTATTTGTCTGTCTGCCTGCCTGCCTGTCTGTCTGTCTGTCTATCTATCTATCTATCTATCTATCCATCTATCTATTGGGGTTACGCCTGGCGATGGTCAGGGGTTACTCCTTGCTCTGCACTTAGGAATTACTCCTTCCAGTGCTTAGGGAACCATGTGGGATGCTGAGGATTGAACCTGGGTTGGCTGCCATGCAAGTCAAACGCCCTCCCAGAGGTGCTAACCATCACACACAGATTTTAGTTGTAGTGTATCTTTAGGATAGAGTCAAACAAATACTTCAGAATAATAGACTTGAAAAACAAATTTTGGAGATAAGGTTTCAGAATTTTATCTCCATATAAAAGCATCATTTTGTAGAACTTTATTATAAATCACAAAATAGAGTATGGAAATATATAACGCACAATAGAAATTGTCTAATCTGTTGCTACCAAATCACTCACCACCAGCATTTATCACATTCTTGTTTACTCAGTACCACAGTGTAAATAGTTTCCAATGATATGACTATGATTGAAAACATGAACAATTCTCTCTTGCATGCATGTACTTTATTTATGCCATCACCTATGGGTGTTAGGGTTGGTTCCAATATTTCACATGATCTTATTAACAGTAAAACATTATGTAGCTCTTGGAATCCAAATAAATTCAGATTAGTTATGATACTAGATGAAGAAAATTAGTTTTTGTAACATTCAAAAAAGAAACTTTAATTCTTGTTTTTACATTGCATGTAGTTACTTGGAGCACTTACATTTTTCATATGGTCCTCTGGTGATTTTGTGATTTTGTGTGGTTGTCACTTCACTGCTATAGATTAGCTAAAATTGATATTCACTTCTACTCATTTCTCAACACCCTGTATTGATTCTAGATGTATGTTGGAACTTAATTGAGACATTGTGATTCAGCTACTGATTATGACTGTCAGGTAGTAACAATACTCTGCTTACTCTGTCGGTCTAGGACATAAACTAAATTCTCAGTGTTTGAAGTCATAGGATGGCAAGTACCTTTTGTATGTAAGGGTCTCTGTCAATGGAAATATTTGCTTTCAAACACAGAAAAGAGTTATTCACTCCTAGAGTAGTTTGTCCATTGTAAGAGATGATGATAACTAATGTCTTTTTATACTCTCTTGTCTATATTTTTATGCCCTTCTAACACTTAAATAAATTTTAGAGTCAGTAGATAATAATCATTGCCATGTAGAGTGTGTTATAGGTTTTTTCTACATGTGGTAGAGATTTAAACATAACTATTATTTTCTTATATAGCAAAACCTCAAACTTTGTACATTTTCAGTAAGTTAATCCAAAAATAGTGTGACTTTTATTTTGCTTTTTTGGGTCACACCCGGCAATACTCAGGGTTACTCCTGGCTCTGCACTCAAGAATTACTCCTGAGGTGCTTGGGGGACCATATGGGATGCCGGGATCTAACCCAGGCCAGCACAGGCCGGCCGGGTGCAAGGCAAACGCCCTACCCACTGGGCTATCGCTCCGCCCCTAGTGTGACTTTTATAGCAGTTTGATAGCTTTCAGCTTATCCATGTTTATGGGTAAATAATCCATTTGTTAATATTTATTGTAATATTAAATATAATATACTTATTTGGTTATAATGTGATTTATTATGAACTTTGGATTTGCTAAAGAGTAGGGACTATAAATAATCACTGTATAGTGTAACCAAAAATACATTTAAAACTTCAATAATAAACATGCTCAACTTAGAAGACAATGGATTGGCAAGAAAAAAGTAAACATTTTTTTGATGTTATCATGACAATTTGTCTAAATATAAGAAATACAGGTTTTGTTTTCTCTGCCGCCATTTTGGGGTGGTGCTTTTATGTCATTCCCTGACGCTTGTGCACCAATAGGAAAAGGGCCTAGAACCCAGGACTCTTGGATGCAAAGTCTAGCTCCAGCCCCTTGAGCCATTGCCCTGCCCTTCCTTTGCTATCTTTAGTTCTTATAATCTTGCCATTAAAATTTAAGAAGCACAGAGTTTACTCTTGTTTTCAGATTCCTTTCCATTTCCATTTCAGTCCACATAACTGAAGTCCAGTAAAACAATTTGATTTGGGTTCAATGTGGTGCTATTTTGATCCAAAGGTCAATTTGCCAACAAGCAGGAACAGTTTCTCATTATTTTCCTTCACCACTCGGAGCAGTCTTTCCTGAAGTCTCTCAAGCAATGTATGACCTCTGTTTCAAAGCTTCTCACAGATTTCACAGGCTGCCGCCACCGCTCAGCCAGCCCTAACACAGACAACTGTAATGGAAACAGTAACTATGGTGACAACACAGGAACAAATCCTGGTAAAACATGTCCAAGAGGAACTCCCACCACCACCGCCCCAAAAGAAGAGGCAGATTATCCTGGATTCTGAAATTAGGAAAAGGTGAGAGGATTGTATCTGTGGCTCCAAGCTCTAACCTCAAGTGAAGAGTAATTTGTGCTGTCGAAAAACTATTTTGTAGTTCCTTTGATGACAGTACTTTAAATTCATTGTTTTCCAGAAACTTCAGATTCTTGTCATGTTAGTTAAGTTAGTGGGGAAAAAATTTCAGTGAAGTTTAAAATGTATACTAGAATTGCAATCCCATCAAAAATGGAATGCTTAGTGGAGATATTCTTTTGGATTTTTTTTTTTTTGTTTTTAGACCACACCAGGCAGTGTTTAGCTGTCACTCCTGACTATGCACTTAGTAATCACTCTAGTGATGCTCAGGGTACCTTATGGGATGTTAAGGATCAAACCTCGCTCAGTACCATGCAAGGAAAATACCCTACCCACGGCAGATTACCTCAGGCCCTGGAGATGGTGTTTTGTATATTCAAGGTCCTAGCATCTTGATGAGTGCACCAATTTAATCCTGAAAGGTTGTGTTTTATTTTAGGAGTGGAGGTGTTGGAGTGCTTTTATTTCAGTGCCGACTTTTGCACTAAATGCCATTTTTCTCCAGTAAAGGACTGCACTTTTCATGAAGATGTGTACCTATGCTAGATAAGATCTATTTTGCCAGTTTATGAGAACATAATGTTTCAATCTGCACATTCTAAGTCAAGAGTAATTACAGATTTCCTGTTCTTTGATATTTATAAAGTCTTATCTTGAAGGAGTTAGAATTTTTAACTGATCTTTTGGGTGGATATTCTCATCCAGTCATTTTCGATGCATTTAGAAATTATGTAAATTGGTGGGTATATTAAAACGCTGAAAATAAAATGTTTGAAGTGCATAGCAAGCATGAGATTTGTTAAATAGTGGATTTTCTTTACATTCCAATTATTATAAATCTGAGATTAGGAAAGAACATTGAAATTTGCCTTATGTTTTTAAGTGGCATATGTTTGGGAGCACATGGCATAGTTGACTTAAGAATTTGAGTATACAAGGGTAAAAAGTATGACAAGGGAGAGATGTACCAAAATAGCATGTCAGATGTTCGACGCAAAGAAAAATACCTAGAGGACTTATCCAGGTACTTTAATTGCAGTGTTCACTGCTTCTTTATTATTTCATAACTTATAACCAACTTTCATAATTTCACAGTTAAACTACGAAGCCATTCTTAGTGGTTGTATTTACTTGGGTGAGTGAATCTTCTTAGTTCACAAGTCAACAAACTGATACCTGCAGACTAAAATCCAGTGTGTTGCGAGGTGTTTTTTTTTTTTATGCCTCATGGGCTGAGAATTTTTAAGTGGTTGAAAATAATTCAAAGAAGAATAATATTTTGTGATGTTAAAAAGCTACATGAAATTTAAATGTGAGTGTCCAGATTTTAAATAACAGATTTTTAAATACATCAATTTCTTAAATAACATTGCTGGACTCATCCCTTTGAATATTATTTATGACTACTTTGCATTACAAAGTCAGGGTTGTATGACAGAGACTCTATGGTCCACAAAGCCTAAACTTTTCACTAATTTGGCCCTTCAGAGACACTAGTTGTACTGGTTAAATCACTTGTACTTATTTCATTTGTCTTCCGTTGTTCATTGATTTGCTGGAGTGAGCACCAGTAAGATCTTCATATAATCCTAGTTGCAAGCGATTGTACCCCAGGGCATCTGCTTGCTCCAGGAACAGGAAAACCTCAAAACATTCTTTCAGGTCATGGGAATGAGGTCGATAATGTTGCTGGATTTTTGGCATAGCAAATCAAACACGGGTAGCTTGCCAGGCTCTGCATGTGGGTGGTATACTCAGAAGAAGGGTCTCATTCGAGCCTTTACTGATGAAACCCAACGGGAAAGACAAGGTTTTTTCTTGTGGAGCCTCTGAGAGAGCAAGAGTTCGATGTTGAGAATGACTCGGAACCCTATGGTGGGGGGTTGCTCTGGCTTCCGCTAGCTCACTGGGACGACGGGTCACAACTAGAACCCCTAGTGAGGGCGATCTGGCTGCGAACACACCTGCTCACCTCCCATTGGACGCCAGGGCTTGATCTCGGGTTGATCTTGGCTGGCTAGACGGGTGTCCCCTTCCTTCCTCACCACTCCAGTGCGCCCTCCCGCTCCGCCTCAGTCGCTTGTAGAAGAGAACGGCCTTCCCGAATAGAGATTGACTGATCTTCGGTCAAGGGTTTACCGACTAGCTGCTACCGCCTTCCCCCAATAGAGATGGACCAGTCTTCAGCCGAAGGTATAACGAGTAGCTGCGCCCCGCTAGAAACTTCAAACAAGCCCCAAACAAGCTCTCAAGTTCTGTATACAGTGTATAAATGTGAAAGAATTGGGAGGACCTGATCCTTACATCTAGTACTATTTGATACTGGGAAGGACCTGATACTGGGAAGATACTTGGAAGGACCTGATCCTTAGATCTAGTACTATCCTTGCATCTAGTACCATTCTGGTTAAATAGTTCACCAAATCCTTGGACTCTTGTTTTTCTTTCTTTTTTTTTGTTGGGGGGTAAGTGGGCAATGGCATTCATGAAATCTACTTCTGCTAATAGCTGAAGTGTTTGATTTAATTTGATGGAGAGAAACAAAAAATGGTTGGAGCCACAGAGAGAGTATATTGGGCAAAGCACACGCTTGCTTGCAGCCGACCCTAGTACAGAGTGAGAAGTAAGTCCAAACACCTCCAGATTAATTTAAATAGTAAATATATAGATATAAATATATATATAACGTCAGAAATAAAACAGGGAGACTGGAGTTTCTTAACTGATCCTGTCAGATTTATATAAAGTTAACATTGCATGTGTGTATACATGTAAATATATATCCACAGATATTACTTAATGGGCCCATGAGTTTATTAATACTTTCAACAGTACAAAAGAGTCTGCCTATAAATGGATGGACATGAGAAGATTATGTTGGAGCGAAATTAGCCAGAAGGGAGAGAGACAGATACAGAATGACTGCATTTATTTGCATGGCATAAATATATATGTACATATTATGATACCAATATCCAAGGTCAAGTGAAACATATATCAGGAGGTCTTGTCAAAGGTGGAAATTATCACAAACGTGTGGAGCCAGAGGTTAGGGTAAGACAGAAAATGGAACAGGGTGCTAATAATAGTCGAGGGTACTAATGCCAACCTAGAACTGAGCATTAAATAGAGGCAAAAGGATACACATGACAACCTTTAATGTATGTTCTGTAATCCATAGTCTGAAGGGAAGGAAAAGAGAAAGAGAGAGAAAGGGAAAGAAATAAAGAACCTGCCATGGAGGCGGGCTGGGGAAGGGGGAGGGAACCGGGACGTTGGTGGTGGGAGATGGGCACTGGTGGAGGGACGGGTGCTGAAACACTGTATGACCAAAACCCAAACATGAACTTTTTTAATTGTATATCTTTTTATTTGTATATCTCACGGTGGTATAATAAAATACTTAAAAAAAAAAGAGTCCTAGCAGCTTCTAAAGCTATAGAAGTCACAAACTTAATTGATTTTTCCCCTCCAGGAACCAGGTATATGGAGGGGTGGGGATTAGTGTTGAGATAGTATGTACCTAAAACTCAGCTATCAATAACTTTTCTTAGTTAAAAAATGAAAAAAATTACAGAGTAGATGGATTCATGTTGATTTGTGTCTTTACAAATCTTAGTCTTGACTTTCGGCTTAGTTAATAGCTAGAAGAAATGTGCTGGGTGTTTAGTTTCAAAGAAGTTTGATTAACTGGGTAAAATAAACTTTGCCTTAACATTCTGTTTGCATCTCTGGTTCCCAGCTTTGTTTCCAAGTGCCTGGAATGAGCGGTCCAAGTGGGAGATAATACTTTTAGCAGCCATTATATAAGGCTTTTATTGGGTGTTCAGCACTAAATTAAATACTTAACTGCATTTTTTGGGGAGACATTGTAATGGGTAAGGTTGGCATTACATACAGTAAAACCCCATGTTTGATTCCACTCACCACATATGATCTCTGGACCATCTGGGCGTGGCTAAACAGTATTAAATAGTACTTTATCTGTATAAATCATTCATTTCTCTCAGAAATTCAAAGAAATGTATTTGGGTCTTTTGAAGTTATCACTTCAACTTTTATTTATTGCAAAATTTTCTTATTAGGGTTTAGGCTAAGACTGAATATCTGAGCCAGAAATCTCAGTCTGGAATGGGTGAAATAGAGCTTCAGCAGTTATAAGACAAAGGTGTCTTTTATGGCTCAGAATGGTCTCCTTTTCTCTCTGTATATGTATATATGTATATATATGTATATATATGTATATATATATGTATATATATAAAAGTATATACATAGAGTATATACATATATACACATATAAATGTGTATATATATATGTATATCCTAGATTTCTCAGTTGCGTACTGTCTTGCAGAGTAGGATAAGAGGTTAAATCTAAGTCTGTAGTCTAGAAAGATGCATTTAGACTAAACAGAAAATGAGAACAGATGTTTAGGAGCAATTTAATTCAGTAGGTTTCCAGTAAGTAGTAATTGTCTACAGGATGGATTGGGTTGTACATGTGATGATTTGAGAGGGCTCACATAAATATGAGTGAAA